>JAOTQR010000092.1:20781832-20791990 GCA_025774065.1 Solanum ossicruentum | reverse complement strand
TAATTAGTGAAAAATATTATGATATAAATTTTATTTATTCTCGTTGTTTTAAAAAAAAATTTCTGTTTTTTCTCTTTTTTTGTTTGTTTTAAAAAATCAATTTCATTTTCCTTTTTTAATAATATTTTAATTTTCATTTTATTAACTAACATGTTTAAGTCTATACGATTAAAGAGCATTTTAGTACATTTAATATAACTTTAATTTAAATATACAAGAGTTTTTTTTCTCTTAAAGCTAAGTTAAACTAGACTATTTTTCTAATGGATAGAATATAATTTAATTGTTAATGGATTATTTGATTTAGCTACTTTGTTAATGATTTAATTTGTTTATCAATTACCAATTTTTACTCTTTCATCTTTTTTTAGGTTGTCATAATTTTCATTTTTAGAAAGAATATTTTAAGTTGTATTATCTCATCATATTAATATAAAAAAGTTGTAATTAATAAAAAAAATTTATAATTTTTAAATATCAAATTAATTTAATTTAGATTTAAATTTGAAAATTAATCAAATATGACTTTTAAAAAGCACAACATAACAACTAAAAGGGAATGAAAAGAGTGACAAGTTAATTTTTTTAATTACTCGATAATGTGATGATAAATTATATTTAAAACCATATAATTGTGATCCGTGCTGAAAAATTTTTACGTACAATTTAAAAGATAAAAAGAGAACTAACTTCAACTAAACATTACAACACGTATAAAAATAATTATTTTATGATTTACAGTTACCTGATTAGCAAGAAATTACTTGCACGACTATAAAACCTTAAGATTAAGTCGAGAAAAAAGTAGTACTTCGTTGTCTCTTCCTTTCATGGACGATTGGACGTTATTCCTCCACGGATAGAAGTAGACAATGAGTTCCAAATTAAGATAACCGACGAGTACTTATTTGAATTGTCGTTATTCATCTTATATTTGTTAGTCTTTTTCTATTTACATACTATTATTTGTTTTTCATTATTAATCTTCTTTTTTTTTCTCCATATCTAATATCTTCTACTTGTGGAACTTATTTTTTAGATGAGAGTTTTCCGAAAATAGACTCTCTGTCTCTAAGAGGTAATGATAAAATTTGCAGTGCATTTTACCCTCCCGAGACCTTATGTGTGGGATGCTCATTCGATGGTAAAAACATGTACATAAGGAATACGAAAATTTTCAGGACTATGCACAAGATTTTTTCTAATAATGTGCAGCAACAGGAAGCCAACATTTCAATTAACGTATTGCAGCATCAGCTATTGTATAACAATGGGGGCAAGATAAAAACACTTTCAGGTCAGCACTCAGAAACATTGACTTCCTTAAAAAGCTCTGTCAAGAGAACCACACAAGTAACGCCAGCACAGACGCTAAATTACCCTGGCACTTTGGGTAACAAGTGAAGCACACTTCAGACACAAATATCATAGTTATATAACAAGTACATTGTACCAGAAATGGCAAGTTCCCGACCATTTAACCACCAAGTCCCAGATCGAACCATTCTTACATCACTAATTTCCAGAAAGAAGTTATAATCAAGCAAAGTTAATCTACATATATGCTAATTATGAGTCGAACCACATCTAGTTTTTCTGAGCCTGTATAGAATGGTTATGTGAGCACTAATGGGCACGAGCAGGGATGTCTAGTCACAAATTCAACCTTAGAAGGTGCCTACCTAATGACAAAAGTTAGAATTAAGATGTTTAACTTAGCTTTGTACATTGTAGACCTGAAAATTTAGGTCCTGTGGGTGAATGAGAAGGTTTGCGACACGTTAACAATTGGTAGTGTCTAACGTTCAGATTCTCACACTAGAAGAACTTAAACTTGATGTTAACTGTTAGTGTGATCTAAGCGAACCATAAAATCGTAATCCATTCAAGAAACAATGCTACCAACCCAGGACACACCAAATTTTCTAGCTCTCCAAGCCACCACCTCTACTAAGCCTAATCACATCAGCTCCGACTGTGGAAACTGGAAACCATTAATAACATTTTGCATAACAAACATGAAAAAACAAAATAACCGCATCTTAAAAGATTACAAAATACTAATTCGATGATTGCTTGAACCAATCATCCAGAAAGGCAACCAACATATTGAATGAATTAGCAAGAAAGGAAAACGCTATCACAATATTAAGCATATATTGAAAACACCAATTCCTCAAAACCAAAAACTTCATTCAACAGAACATGTTGAAACTTTGAAGTATTGTCATCCGGTTCCAAATTATTCCACATCCCATTTACTAAACTTAAGAAAAAACGACAACAAAAGAGAAGCATCAATTGCAGCAAAGTCAGTAGGACTTCACCTAACAATTTTACGAAATTGGAGCAGTTAGCTTCTTTTGATTCACAGCTACCACAACAAGCAGATTTATCTCAAACACTTCAGCATCATCTGCAGCTGAGCAGTGAGCTGTCCCATTTTCTGGAAACTTGTTACCTGCCATTGAAACAAATTAAAGCAGTAAAAAGCTAAATGTAGAACCACTACACTGTCCTATAATGATCATGAAAAGCCTAACAAGACTCTCTTTTTAACTTCTCGCGTGCAATATCTAGGAAAAATGCAGTCATCATAGTCTCATAGTTTGGCACTTTAGCATAGCCAGGGAAATAGTTAATATCAATGACAAGATATCGATTTCCAACTTTTTCATCCCTTATCATATCAAAGTTAAAAAGATGCAACTTCAGAGCATCCCTCAACTGATTAGCCACATTGATCACAAATCTCGACGGAGGCATCACCGCCTTCTCAATCAGTTCAGCAAAACTATCATCATTCTGATCTTGAGCAGTTAAATTAGATATCTGCGAAAAGGATATCAAATTCGGTAATGTCCCCAATTTCTCCTCTGGAATATCAGGCAATGACCTCCTTTTCACACATTTCACATGTTGTCCAGCTACATAAACCTTGAAGATAACTCCCCCATGGTTCACAAATTCCTGTAAAACGATTGGGGGTTTCAGTCCTTCTAACCCTTGAGGCTTCAAAACCAGAGACATTTGATGTGAATCAGCAGTGCCATTGGCAATCAACGGCTTAGCAATGACCGGGAAATGTAACCCTTGACTAGTGATAGCGTCTAATAGGGATTGCGAATTTCCTTCGACGAAAATCTGAATAGGGATTCCGATGGTTTCGTTTTCTCCGGCGATTTCCAATTCGTTAACGACGTCAAGCATTGTGAGCCGATTATGAAGCTTTTCAATGGCGTCGATTTGATCTACTATAATGGTGGTTGGGTTCCGAATGGCGAATTCTTCCAACTGTTTCCTCCATTCTGGACCGTATAGCTTGTGGAAAATACAATCAAAAGGACCTTGTTCGATTAATGGCTTGTTAAGATCGATTGCGACTAGATCAATACCCTTTTGCTGCGCATGTTTGATGAGTGAATCTTGAATAAAGCTTGAAACTTTCTTCGATGCTAGTAAGTAACCAAAGCGAAACCGCCTTTCAGACATAACTGTTTATCTAATTGAATTGGTTGAATTGAGAGATGAAAAGCAAGAAAATGTTGAAGATCTGATTTCTGATTTTGGGAGGCTGTACGATAAAGATTTTGTTTTGGTACTAGTGTTTCTGGGGAAGAACAAAAATCGTAGCGGTACACTTGGCACGTTGGATATCCTAGGACTTGAGATCGAGCCCCACGTGGCATTTAATTTGATTCATTCGGCACTCCTAGTACCCCATGTTTAACATCAAATAATCGTTAATATAGTAAGATCATCATTTATCTTATTAAATGAAAAATATATTTATTAAAGTAATAATTTAAATTCAAATATATTTAATATTATTGATATAATAGGTCAATAGCAAGTGGAAGTATTTTTTAATTTAATAATATTTATGTTTTTTTTAAATGTTGTTTAGTTAATTTAAAAATTATTGAACATTTTCAAGAAATTCTTATATTTTTCAAAAACATTAATTTTTTAAATAAATGAGGAGTAAATAGATTTTAAAAAATTGTTCTATTTTAATTTCTCTAAAATGATAAGTAAAATTGAAAATTAAACTAGAAAAATTTTAACATTAACAGTGAACAGAGGGAGTAGGAAGTAGTATGTTTAAAATAGGGGTAATTTATTAAGTTATTCTTTGAATATAATAAATACAATACTTTTAAAATGATTATAATTAATAATAAAAGAAATTATGTATGAAATTATCTCTTAATTTTGTAAATCAAACAAGTATTGTTAAGCATTCTAAAATAGTTTAATGAATAAATAAAAGATGAACGAAGGGAATGATTTTTAAAATATGCCTCCTACTTCATATCATTTTCTCTGTCTTATTTTTGTTTAGCCGGAAGAAAATGTTTCTTTTTCTTTATATATAATATTTATTTTCAACTTTTTATAGTTTAACATAATAAAATTAAAAAGTCTCCTCTACTTGACACGTAAATTATCCAAGCTTGTCTTAGAAAAGATTTGAATTTCAAATAGAAAAATAGTGCACTTGCTCATAATATGAACTTCACTAGTTTAAATGCAATTTCAGAAACCAAATATATAGACAATAAAGCTGAACAGAAATATAAAGGATATTCCTAGCATGACAAATTGTAACAGAAAACGAAAAACCCCAAATAATAAGAACAGAAAACTAAAGATAATACAAGTTTTTCTGTATGTAATTAAGCCCCTAGTTGAAAATATAAACAAATAAGAAAACAGTTGATAACTGATCAATTACTTCTGGCTGCTGGTATTTTTCTTCTTCAGTAGATTTCCAAATTTATGAAACAAAGCTTTTTTCTTCTTCAGATTTTGCTGCTTAGTAGGAGATGTGTCACCATTCTCATAGGACTCTGATTTTTCTTCTTGTTCTCCCTCTCTTTCCCACATTTTATTCTCACCTTTTTCCAAATCATCATCTTCCTTCGCTTTCCTCTCATGTTCATTTGGCTTTCCATTTGATTCATCATGTGAGGTGATTTTGACTTGTTCAGGATTTTCATCAACAGGCTGCTCATATTGATAAGGTGGAAGTTCCATCTTAGGCTGTTCCGTTTGATCAGAGAATTTCACCTTTTTTGGTAGCATATCATAGTCTTTTTCGCTATCAGAAAGATCTCCGCTTGCTTCAGGTTCATTTTTTGCTAATGATTCTTCAAGCAATATGGACAACTCCTCAACTCTCTTCAATGATGCAGCTTCTCTACTTCGAAGCTCCTCATTTTCGCGGATAATGTTCAGTACTTCATTTTCTTTGTCCGCTAAACGTTCCTTCAGCCTCATGCTCTCATCTTTTGCTTCACTAAGGACCTCTTTTAAAAAAATCACCTCAGATTCAGATTTCCTTAGGGAATTCTTCAAATAAGTTTCTTCATCTTTTTTGGCAGAAGATTCTTTCTCAGCATCTTTTAGCAGATTTGCCAATCGGTTTACTTCTTCTTCCATTGATGCATTTTCTTCTTCAGTTTTATTCAAGCAACTCATCAGATGAAGCTCCTTTTCCTCCCACTCAGCCTTCCATTTTTCTAGCCCGTCTTTAGATTGTTCGATGGAATAGGTAAGAATATCAAGTTTCTCTTTTGCTTCATCAAGCCTGCTTTCATACTTCTCTTCTGTTGCTTTCAGTTCCAACTTCAAATCTTCAAGTTGTGTTTCACAATGTTCATGTTGATCAGCTTGGTTAGACAACAACCTCTCTTTGGCTTCTCTTGCTTCTGAAGAAACCTCATGCAAAGCTGATGTCAAACTTTCCATTGCCTTCTTACTTTTTTCTTCCTCCTCCCTGGATCTTTCCAAATCATTTACAAGTCTGTTTTTTTCTTCTAACAGTGTTTGAACACTGGCTGTTGCTAGTTTTTCATTCTCCATAGCCTGAATCTTCTCCTCCTTCGCTGTTTCAAAATCACACATCAGAGAATCTACCTTCTTTCTCAACTCAGATGCTTCTTCCTTGGCCATTTGAGCGCAATGTTCTGATTCCTCTAGATCATCTTTCTGCCTCACCATTGACATCTCCAGTATGCGCACCTTCTCCTTTAGATATGCAATCTCAGATGCTGCATCATGCACCAGATGATTACTCTCTTCCAGTTGTTTCATGACCGACTCAAGAGTTGCTGATGCAGCTCTCTCTAAATGCCGCGCTTCCTCAGCCTGAGCATCAAGTTCTTCAACCTTCTTCTTCCACTCCACCAATACATTATGCGCGTAAGATTCAGCCATCTTGGCAGCCTCCAAATCGACATTAAGTTGCTTCACAGTAGCTTCTTTTTCCACCAACTGAGCTCCATAGCTTTGTGCTCTCTCGAGTTCTTCTTTCAGTGTCTCTATCTCGAGTTTCAGATCTTCCACCAGTTTATTCTTCTCGTTAGCCTCCGTTTCATTCCAAGAGATCCTGGAATCAAGTGAAGATTTCAATCTCACTAACTCAGCTGAGAGGATTTCCACCTTCTCTGCATGAGTTCCAGCAACTTTTGTGGCTTCCTCAGCATTACTAAGTGCCTTATTTTTGGCCTCACAAGCCATGGCCAATTCGCGCTTTACACGTTGAAGTTCCTGTGTAGCAGAGAGGAGAGAAGCCACATCCACAGCATGTTGGTTCCTCACAGCTTCAACTTCATTCTGCCATTCCTTTTCTTTCTTTTGAGCAGCTTCAATTCCCACCTTTTCCATCTCAACAGCACGAAACATTTCAATTTCAGTGTTCTCTTCAGCTTGCTTTTGAGCTACCAAAGCTTCTCTCAGCTTCTCATTTGCTTCCTCAGACATTTTCTGAGCTTCCTTCAATTCTTCAAGAGCTTGCACTTTTTCCTTTCCAACCAGAGCCAACATCTCCTTGGCCTTCTTAAGATCTTCTCGAGCAACATTTAGTTCAGCTTGCAGTTCTGATGGCTTCAGGATCCACGTTGGCTTTTTCTGATAATGATTGAAATCAAGCAGAAGAGCGTATCAGAATGAGTTACACAAGACAAAAAAACACAAATACCAATTCAAATTTCATGAAGAACTTCCTTTATTTTGATGAAGACTAGCTTTTGCTGCAGGAATCACTGTTTGAAATTTATCTAATCACTGAATAACAAGTCCACATTGTAATCCAAGTATCCAACAGACAATCAGAATCTGAGCCTTATTAGACACAATGTCACAGCATGGCCAATCGCAATGCAACTCAAGTTACATCCCATCGGTTCCATTTTAAACAAGGACCGACACTTCAGCCCAGTTAATTTACATGTATAACATCAAATGGATTTTGAGAAACTCACATCAGGTAGAGTGCTGAGCTTAGAGGCCCGCCGTTCCACTGAAGGCTTAGAAGTAATAGCAGATCTAACAGACTTATCAACTGAACTATGCAAATTCTTCGAGGGAGAGGACAAATCAGCATCAGATTTTGCTTTTGCCCTAACTCTACTGATCCGCGGAGTTGCTGGTGTCGAATTGCTAGGAGTTCCATTTGGAGTTGATCTGGTGCAAGTTCAAATATACAACAATTAGTTAAACAAGATACCTGAAGCAATTCAACAAAAGCAAGATCAACCCCACAAACCCCACCCCCCCACAGCATTCAACTAGTAATTTGCAAAGGAAACTAGAATAATCCATGCCAAAGTTGGAAACTTTTTATCAAAATGTAGTATGCAACCTCTCTTTTTCTCCTTATTTATTGTTTTCGTTTGACTCTTTGGCAGAACTAGCAAGAAAGAAGTAAGTGGTGCACCAGAAAATTTTGCCAATTTGAGTGAAATTTTAGATCATTCGATCATGTCAGATACTAATCTCACTTGTGTTGCTCGGACTCTTCAAAAATGTCGACGGGTGTGTATCAAATCCTCCAAAAATAGTGTATTTTTCAAGGATCCAACGCACGTATGGCAAACATTTTTCGAAAGACTGAGCAACTTAGAATCTCACAAGATAATGATCATATCAAGTACAAGATGCTTAAAATCATAGACTAGGGAATCTAAAAAAGGAAATTACTTTCCAAGAAAGAGGGCAAAAAACGGTTGCAGAACATGTTACAATTGTAAAGACAACCCAAAATTCAGATCCATGGACACTTACTTGGATTTACTGGACATTTTGGCTGTTGATGAGAAACAAGAATGCTACTTTATCAACAGAAAGGAAGAGTTGCTGCTAAATTTGCTTACATTTGTCTTCTTAACAAAGAGAAAATTTAAGATTAAGATAAATAAATGGATTTACAAAAATATATCAAGAAAGTCACAAAAATGTCACTATTAGCAGTGATAGAACAAAGGGAAAATTTTACAGAGAAAAAAAGATCATTTGGGTTGGTGATCATCTGGCCATGCTAGAGCAGTTATAGTATTACTATTTTTTCAACATCAGCTGCAGCTTTTGAATTTGGAAAGAGGAAATTACAAAACTACCCTTCCTGCTTTGAGAAAAATGTATTTTTTGCTTTTGCAGCAGGGGTAGTAGTAATAATAATTTTTCTTTTTTCAGAAACAAAGAAAGTATTATGTATCTACTTCTCTTTACTTTTTGTAGGTGATAAAGATGGAAAATGGGTCAGGAAGGTTTGGTGTTGTTTTCAAATGGTCTATTTCTATAATGCTTACTTTTCTTTTACAGAAAGGAAATGGATAGTCTTATAGAATTAACCAACTTTATTAAGTAATCAATAATCATACACCTCACTTCAACATTTTTTCTTAACTACTAAACTGATGCAAGTACGTTTGATACGATGGGACATTATATTGTTTGTCCCTACAACAAAGCCGATTAAAACCAGTTGATAAACATTACCACAACAACATACCCCAGTGCTTCAAAAGGTTCTCGCTCATTGCGAGGTGAGAGGGGGTCGGATGTACGCAGCCTAATTCCTATGTTTAAAAACATAAAGTCGCTGTTTCCAGATGACCCATGAGGAGCGTCGAAAGTTGTATTGACTAACTGTTACTTCACAAATGAAAAAAGCGCAGATAGTTTAAAGAGTCATTTTGCTTTATTCCATCATACTCCAATGTCAAAAAATAGTCAATCTTTGGCTCCATCCGAGATTGATGGAAACAGTTGATAAACATTAAATTTATAAATAAATAGTTACGTATTTTAATAAAAAAAAATGAATTTGATGATTAGCTTAAGTGGACCTGGATTTCAATGTGGTAGGGACAACATATCCTTAAGCACAAGTACACAATCATGTCATTTACTAGCTACAAAATTTTGACGTACAAGTCCAGCAAATGTATTAAGGATGAGGTCCTAGGAGTTCTTTAAAAATATTACACGTAATAGGTTAGTATTCTACGTTTCTTGTTAGTTTAAGAGTATTGTGCTAATTCTTGTATATATTAGTTCACTTTTATTTAGAGAATATTGATAGTGTTTTAATCTATTTTAAATTCTCTACTTTACAACGATTTTCCTGTTATGTTTAACACGTACATTTGATTTTTCCATCAAATTTATCTCCAAGCACATCTTCTTCAAGCAAATAAACAAGTCACTTTTAAACATGGACATTTACTCTTCGCCTTCCCTCTTATTCGTAACTTTGTAATTTTTGTGAATTTTAGAGTTTCTTCTTATCTCACGTGATGATACTGTCAATGTTGTTCTCTGGCAATTTATTTATACAATCATTTAGGTCTTTCGATTGCTTAGTTTTTGATAGTTTTAAATTATTAAAAAAAATTATTATCAATAATATTTTTTTATATAATTTTTAATTATTTTGGTCGAAAAAAATCAATGCTTCAATTAGGATTTGAGGGTTATTTGGCATAAATTAAATTAGTTGGATCCTAAAAAATCCTATAAATCCGATGGAAAATGGAAAAACTTTCAAACTTATTAAAATGGATCAGATAGCGTCAATAAATTCCTATTTACTTGCAATTAATTTAAATTTGTCTATTTTTTAATTTAGATTTTATGTTACTTATTACACCTTAAGGCTTAAATCATCGATAGACATCTAATTTATTCTTATTTTTCACTTAGACACATCAATTAAGAGTAATTTCTATTAGACACCTGAATTACTCAAAACGTGTACCCAATAAGCACAAAATGATGATTTGCCAATAAAAGGTTTACTGCACTTCCTTTGAGCGTGCGCACTATATGAAAGTACTATTTTTTCTTTTTAAAGAAAATCTCTTATTCTTT
>JAOTQR010000092.1:20763012-20781359 GCA_025774065.1 Solanum ossicruentum | reverse complement strand
TTTAAAGTTATGAAATAAAAAATAGATTATCTTTTTTGTCTTTTTATAATTTATTATTTTAATTTTATTTTTCTTATTTATATGTCAAATGTCATTCTTTAATTTATCATTTTGCCACGTCAGCGCAGATAAATTACACACACTTTACATTTTATGCTTAATAGGTACACGTTTTGAATAGTTTAGATATTCAATAAAAACTAGCCTTAGTTAAGGTGTCTAAGTAGAAAATTCGGACAATTTATATGTCTATCGATGACTCACGCCTATATTAAATGTACATGCTTAGTTGCTTACATTAGACATACATGCAATAAACATGTCAAATACTAGTATTTCTACTATTATAGAAGAGAGAGTGAGTTTGCCTGGTATCAACATTCCTGCTTCTAGGGGTGTTTTAATCATTTTCCCGGTGTTTCTCTTTATAAATCAACCAAATTTCTCCACATCACCAAGGGTGCTCTCGTAATTTTGTCTCTGTACTCAGCCTTTCTGCTTTCCACGTACTTTTCCTAATCCACGTACTTTCTATTCATCTTTCACTTGTTCTCTCATCTTCTAATTCACCAAGAAACTCATAATCAAAATCACAAAATTCAAAATCCAGATCGACAGCTCCAAATTTCCCTCGAATTTTCTCAAGAGTGCAACTTTAAAGTCCATTTGAGAAGAAGAGGACGATAGAACTAGGCCTCACCGTAATAGAAGACTCTAAAGCAACAAACACGGGTTCTACTTTATCTAATAAGTGAGAATAACAAACACTTTCATGTTAACATGCATGCTTTTTGGAATTTCACATTCAATTCGAGGATATTTTTGTCCTTTAATAACTTTTTCCATTTTATAGTTTTCTCCGCCATGCTTGATACGTGTACTTGATTTCGGTATTGATCTTATCCTATAACTCACTTTTGCCGACCAAAAAGATTCACCTTCAAATACTTTTCTTTTCAAGACGTCTACTCTCTATATCTCCTCTTATTCTTAACTCAGCATTTATATAAACTTTGGGTTTTCTTCTTATCTCAGGTGAACGTAATATCAGAGTTTTTATTTAACAATTTATTTGACTATTATCTAATTTTTTCGATTGCTTTGATCTTGATAGGTTTATATTATAGAAAATAATTACCTTTTTGTCTAATTTTTACTTATTTTTCAAAAAGAAAAAAAATTAAAATTAGGATTGAATTTTGTTTGGTATGAGTTCAATTAATTAGAGCCCTACAGGAAATTGGAGTAAATAAATCCCAAAATCCCAATTTAAGACAATTTATCATCTGACCGGAAATTGTCTGATTTACAGTGGCATCGCTACTTTTGAGGAGATAAGGGCCGATGAGTTGACGACCGCTCCTCCCTTTCTCTCTCATTTTCGTTCATCTAATTTCGTAACCCAATAATCTGATCTCTTTGAGATTCTGTTTCCTTTATCTAACTTTAATCTACTGTTTCTAGACTTGCTAATCTTGAATTCCGTAATTTGTGTAGTCTTTCCTTTTATCTAAAGCTGCCGTTTTTCCATCTGGGTTTTCTAGGGTTTTTGAAGTGCATTGTATTTTAATACGAGTTGGTGTATCTTTGTTTAATTACTTGTTGTACTGCACTAGATTCACTTTTTTGCAATTTGAATTAGGGCATGTTCGATTGTTGAAAGTTTACATTTGTACCTACTTAAGGAGGGATTTTGGTTTTCTGTAACAATCAAGTGAAAAAAGGTAGGATTTTTAGCTTTCAAGATAAAGGTTTCTTAATGCAGTTACCTCTTTTGTTTCTTTCCCTTCTTAGACAATGAGTGTGTTAGGATGTTTCTGTTGGTTTGAGGTTGCTGCTTTCTCATTCTTTTGAGGTATAGCTGTCAGTGTGTAAATATTTTTGGTCATGGTTTGAGTTTTCTTGTTTTTGGTTGTGATGTTACTCCGTTTTATCAGTTTTGGGAATTGAACATCTTGGGTAGTCAGAGTTGCTGTTTTAATGGATTTTACGGGTGATGCTGGTTTTACTGGAGGAAATGTGATCCCAGATTCCACTGCTGGGGGTAGTGGTTTTGACAGTTGGGGTCCTAATTTTTCTGACCAGGCAGTTTGGGCTACTGAGGATGATTATAAAGCCTGGAACTCTGGTCCCTTTTGTGAAACCCCTTCCAATTCCAGTCAAGATGGTAGGCATTCACAAAACAGGTCTGGGAGTGAGCCTCCCAACAAGAAGTCAAGGAATGTGCAGGATTCAGATGCTCGAGTTATAGTCACCAGTAGCTCTAAAGCAATTGGAAAGATGTTCTTCAAGACTAAATTGTGTTGTAAGTTCCGTGCTGGTGTCTGCCCCTATGTTACTAATTGTAACTTTGCTCATGGAATAGAGGAGCTTCGCAAACCACCTCCTAATTGGCAAGAGATAGTAGCTGCACATGAAAATGAGCGGGGAGTAACGGTGGAAATGAGAGAAGAGCACCAGATACCAATATTGAGCTCTCCTGATTTACGAGGGGAGTCTCAAAGGTCAGCTAAAGGGAGGCACTGCAAGAAATTCTACACTGAAGAAGGATGTCCTTATGGAGATAGTTGCACTTTCCTTCACGATGAACAATCACGGTCCAGAGAGAGTGTTGCAATAAGTGTGACCCCTACAGTTGGTGGATTTGGAAATAATGCTACAGGAGCAACCCAAAAGCCTTCAAACTGGAAGACAAGAATTTGTAATAAGTGGGAGACTACTGGTTATTGTCCATTTGGCAGCAAGTGTCATTTTGCTCATGGTGCAGCAGGTATGGATATAATTGTTGCTTATTTCTGGTGTATAGAGATATGATATCAATGCATACAATTGCTGAAGATTGCTGATTTATGATTGATTTGGCTTGCTGCAATTGTTGATCTGCTTGTTTAAATTTCGTTTAGCTGAAAATGCAAGTGAATATTGTGTTAAGGTTCCCTTTATCTTTTACAATGAGATGCTTAATTTTGATGATTTATGATTGATTTTGGCTTGCTGGAATGAAGGTGAAAATGCATGTTGATAAGTGTATTAAGGTTCGGACAGAGACTTACCTTATCATCTTAAAAGGGCGAATTGAAAATCAGACAAACGGAAAATACCAGTAAAGAGACTGAAGTTTCTTTCTATGTAGGATGACTTAAATACTTGTGAAAGAAGTCTTGTAAATATTTCATATTCCAGTTTACTAGATGGCACCATACTTTACTTCACTATTTAGGTTTTAGTTTCAGGTAAACCTATTTCTTAGTACTCTGTGATGCCACATGCAGTAGCACAACTATCAATATTAATTAAGGTTGGTATATTGATATGACTGATCAAACTTCTCTTGAGTCAAACTTTGCCCCTGATTAAAATAGAGAACTAACTTTACATGAAACACTTCTTTGCCTTTCAGCTAGCATTCATTCTGTTAGGCACACAATACTGAGATGGCATCTCTTTTCCTTCTTTGTTATGTTCAGCAATACTTCCCCACCACTTCTATCTCCTCTTTTGATAAAGCCATGCTGGCAAACCCCCTTTTAAACTAACAACAAGGTAACATTACCTCTCTTGTAAATTTTGTGCTCTACCTATGAGAATCTCATAAACTATGACTTTACAATTATTAGGATATGCCCTTTATTTTGATTAACTTGTGGTGTACCCCTGTGTATACAGATAATCCATATCTTTTTAAAGTCTCTTTACTTTTTGGTATACAGAATACTTCTTCTCCATAGTATCGATAAAATATTACTCCAGTGTTGCAATTTATGCGTCTTTACACTTTTTCCTTTTTAATCTGTTTAAAAGAGAATGACACTTTCTATATCTAGTAACTCTGTACTTCAAACATGTCATGTTTCATGTTTAAGATCACAAGTTTCAAAGAACATTTTAGTACATTATACACATCTTTAGTTTAAGACCACAAGATTCAGAAGTCTCTCTTCTTTTCTAAACTTTGTGCCCAGTGAAACGAGCATAAAAAAACAATGTGTACTTTGATTAAGGAAAAAAAGGAATTATTGGGTTAACATGTCCCTATCCAAAAAAAAAAGGATAAAATGAGTTGCAACTCCAAATGGCATGTAATATCCAATATGCTGTGTTGATGCTATTCATTTGTAAATAGGTATTTAGAAGTTGAATCTCTTTTCCTTTTCTATAAATTGGATGAAATTGAGAAAAAGGACTGCCTCCTAGGGGTTAGCTCAATTGGCAAAGGTTGAGGGACTTGTGTCTAGGTCACAAGTTTGACCCCTGCGTCAAGCGAACTAAGTCCAGTGTTTAAGTGAAGAATGGTAAGAGGTTGGCCCATCATTCTTGAGTTTCGGAAGCTGCAGTTGGCTCCAGATAGATTTCTCACGGTAATCAAAAAAATTGAGAGAGTAGAGTTTATAACCTAGTGGAAAGGGGCCCTCCACCTCCAACTATTGAGTCCATGATGTTGGATCCGAGTTGAAGGAGCAAAGTGGAAAAAAGTCATTGGTTGGCTACTGGGTGAGGAGGTGAGGTTTGTTATATCCAAAAAAACAAAAGGAAAGACCATGGAATTGAATTTCTGAATCTTGTTATTTGGTTGATGAGTCAACGCCATGACTATGAAATGAAGATTTAAAGAACTAAAGTCGTTAGAAGTGTTGAGGAGATTGATTGGAAGTTTGTGCAGAGTCATAAGACCTTGGTTGTGGAAGAATTCAATAATGTCACCAGAGATTGTGGAACATCCTAGCGATAAGTATATTGTGGAGAGCATGTTAAGTGATAAAGATTACAGGTCTCCAGTTAATGGTTAAAGATTTAATTATTTTAGGAAGGAAGAAGAAGAAGAAGACAAAATGTACTGGAACCTGGTGGCGTACGTTATATGTTCTTGTGCAATAGGAAGAGCCTCTTAGGTATCAATTTCATGAAGTTCACTAAAATGCGGACATAATCATACCAACCGATTTACCTACTAAAAGAACCTCAAGTATCAGGGAAGTAGCTGAATGTTGTCTAAAAGTTGGTACTCCTGTAGCTGTCTGGTTTTGCAGTAGAGAGACCTGCATGAGATATTATGGTTTAGGGTGAAGATGATCTGCATGATTGTAAGGCCTATATGCTAAGATTCTTAAATGGGAAATTGTTTGGCCATCTTTAATTGTTCAGAGGTCTTCTGTGTTAGCTATATCTGTCCTGTGCCAACTACTACTAACTCATGCTGTTTTGTGGCAGAACTGAACAAGTTTGGTGGAGGACCTGCGGAAACAGAGGGCAAAGATTATGTTTCTGTTCCTCCAGAATCAAAGCAAGGAGGGGGTCCATTAAGAGCAACAGAAAGTACTGTTCCCTCAACCATTCCAGCACTCCACACGGAAGTTTATCATCTGGGGCAGGGTGTTCAGGTACCAAGACCGGCTGGCATAGCTGATAGGCCTGGCCAAAGGTTCTTTCAAAAATGGAAAGGTCCGGATAAGATCAGTAAAATATATGGCGACTGGATTGATGACCTCGAATAAAGTAGTTGTCCTGATTAGCTACTGATCTGTTTACCAAGACACAATAGCCAAGGGTTGCTTTCAGCCTAGCCTCCAAAGGAATTTTACCTAGTGTTTTTTCGCCCCTCTGAACCAAATTCTGCATATGCCCAACCTTATGGTGTTAGAGCTACAAACTAGATACCTGCTCTGCAGCCAATGTTTTAATCACTATTCTGTATTATTCACAACTTGTTTGTAAGAATGGTAGTTAGCTAAAATTTCTATACTAGATAATCATGGCATATGCCTAACCTTATGGCATTTTGAAAAAGCTTGGCAAATGTCATTTGTTGTTCAAAAGTGTTGCTCTTTAAAATTTATTAGTCAATTACAAATTGCTTCTCACAAAAAATTCAAGCACTCTTCAAAATAAGCTGATTTTAGAAGTTTGACCGAGAATCTTATATAATCTACCATAGCTTTGCCTTTCATCAAGTGGCAATTCATACCAAAAGCTCACAGTTCCATCAAAATAAGAGCAATCTTTTTATCAGGTGGCAACACGTGCAATCAGATGCTCATTTGTACAGTAAAAATTATGTACAAAGTCGGATTTAACATTTTGGGAACTCTGTTTTTTCATCAAGATACATCATATAAAATGGACATTATCACATCAAGTGTATGAAAGAAAACACAGAGAACATATCTACAATATTTGCATTTACCCTACCTCCTATCTCAATAAACGCAGATACATCCTAGAATATATGATGCACAAAAATCTTCACTACATCTTTCTGACTCTTCTCCGATGAATTTAGAGGCTTAGAAGGGGAACAGGGAAGTGGATGGTGAAGAATGCCCCTCTGATCTTCATCTGCTTTCCTCATCAAGAAAATAATTTGGAGATGCAGGTTTCCTTACATTCTATGTACAGTTCATTTGTAGTTTGGTCTCAACGATCATACTCAATGTTTAACCAACATTGCGTCTGATTGCCTTTTCCTGGCGGCATGTTTTAATTTCTCAAGTGCAACTAATCCAACCTGCCTCACCCTTTCCCTGGACAAACCTATCCTGTAAAGAAAGAAAAAATAATTTTAGAGCAACTGCTCAACATAACATGGAATTTCATTTGCAAACAATTTTCAAACGAAGTTCAAATTGTTGCTTCTTGTAAATTTCAAAATGTATAGTTTCTTTATCTTTAGCTAACTATTAAATCATCAATTTTATTAGGACTCTTACCTTCTACTAATATCCTCCCAGGTAAGGCACTCATTGTCCAGACCATAGTACAGCCTGATAATATCTCTCTCACGTTCCCTAAGAGTTGAAGAAATGAGATTGTTCACTTCATCCTGCAAAACAAATAAAGTCAGTTATGATTACTTCACTCTGAGGCATTTCTAGTTACATCTTGATAGATAAGATGAGAAGAAAAGAAGAATGCGACATAGAAGGAGGCAACCCCAGAGGACACTACTCCATGGGAAACATAGATGGGGAGAAGCATGATTGATGTCACAGGTATCATTTTGTCCTGACTTAAATTTGACATAATTTGGAGTGTCATCATTACTACCAATCTGTTTACATACATGCCATATGAAAATAGGAGGTATACCTAATCATAGGTAGATGAGAATCCAAGTTCAAGTTTGACGAGGTAGACCTCATCGTAGGGAAGGATGTTATCTAAAAGACTTAAGAGTCTCTTGGAATACATGCAAACGCGGCACAAACTAAGGAAAAATGAGATTTACAACCTCATCGTAAGGAAGGATGTCATCTAAAAAGACTTAAGAGTCTCTTGGAATACATGCAAATGCGGCACAAACTAAGGAAAAATGAGATTTACAATCCTATGTCTATCACAAGAAATGAGGTTTTGAACCCACTTTAAAAGAGTCCTTAAGGTCATAAAGAGACCTTAAAAATGAGTTTCTAGAGGTCAATTCTTTTGTCCAGTTGTAGTATACGGCATTACCGGTCTTAGTCTTAGGAATCGCGTCCCTACCGAGCTAGAAGTTAAATAAGTGCTCTTAGCCTTTTTCTTGACAGTAGGATTCGGGAAGCTCTTCCCTTCTGCTCGACTTGTCTACTGAATCAGCTCTTTTCCAGGAGTAGGAGAAAAGAAAAGCTTGTGTTAAGCATATCGCTTAAGATCCATATTAGACTCACTTTAGTTGTGATTCAGGTTTCGTTTGCTAGTCTTGTTAGAGATTTGTATGACAGTATAGAATCTATAGGACTTGTAGTGCTAGAGAACCTAAATTTTCAAAAATTGGATTGCTGGAGGATACACTGAAGATTCATAAAGTTGACCCCAACTATTTTAGGATTGAGGCTCAGTTATAGTTTGTTATTGAAGAGAAAAAGCACAGCAACACAGAAAGAAGGGAATCCAAGGGAACAAGATTTATGGTAGGGCAGAGATCAAATATAGTGATGGAGAGCTACAAAGAATGTACGCCAAGATCATACTTCCTGCACAAAATCATGATTGGGAAACTAACCATCATTATGAGTCGACTTATTGAAATTGAACCTAACTTTGAGTCGAGGAGGAAAGACTCTTCTCGGGGAGCTAATGCTAGATAGCAGTAATTGCCACTAGGAATCTTTCAGGCATGCATCTACCAGGGGGATAAATCAGGACAAAAATACCCTAAAATGCTGATTTTGTTAAAATTCATTGACTTATCAACACAAGTCACATATTAAATACTGTTCATATATTCAACAATCAATATTTAATGCATAATAAAGTATGAGGATTTCTCTTCATCAACTTACCTTGAGTGCCCATCCATCAACTCCATGCCACGGATTGTTCTCCAGGCGATTATCAGCAATGTACTGCAGAAGAAAGTAGGCCATGTAACACAAGTCAGTAGAAAGGCCTAAGACCTCAAGATCTTGGGTTAAAATCTTTCTAGAAGATTGATAGTCAATATGTACATTTTGGAATGTGGCAGTCTTGGATTACTTAGTAAATCCGGAATGCTGTCAAATGCAAGTCTAGAAATAGATTTTTGCAAAGATTATAGTTTGAACTTACGCTATGAAGTGTAGCTCCAGGAAGGCCATTTAAAGAGGGAAATGCTTCCCTATCCAGTGAAAACACCTTGCTACTTGCCTAGAAGAAGAAATATTTCAGAAGCGATTTTGAACTAAGTGAACTGGAAATGTTAAAGGTATAAGATAACCATACCTCAGTTGCGTTCCTGACTTTCTTCTGGGACATGTTAAGGCATTCAGCTATTTTCTGATGGTTCAGGATAAGCACAAGAAAATCAGCAAAAAGAATAAATTAATATTTTACAATTAACTTTATTAGCAACATTTGGAGTATGATATCAATCAAATTCACTTTGACAGAACTTACTTCGATTGATGGAGTTACTCCATTATCTTTAAGCTTGATTTTTGCATTCCGGATTAAACTCAGTCTTTCATGTAGATGTATGGGCAATCTTAAGGTTCTTGAGTTATCAACTAATGCTCGAGAGACGCCCTGAGGAATGGGGAAATAGCCAATAGGAAATGAAAGGTCCTTGTGATTTTATGACATAAACTTCTGTTGTATTCAAGAAACTGAAAGAAAAAACAAATTAGTAATCTCACCTGACGAATCCACCAATAAACATAAGTTGAGATTTTGAATCCTCTTGAGTGATCAAATTTCTCTATCCCGCGAAGTAGTCCAATAAGGCCCCCCTACATGCACATGAAGGAATTTTCCTTAAGAGGTGCCTCTTATGATTTTACAGTATAATGACCAATGCACAACTGCAAGAAGTTCTGCATTGTAACTTTAATTGTTCATGCAGTAAAAAGTTACCTGAATGAGGTCAGCCATTTCAGTACCCATGCTATCATATCTTTGTGCAATTGACATGACGAGACGAACGTTGCTCATTGCAAGTTTTTCTCTAGCCAACGAACACTCAATCAATGTAGATCGTAAATCAGCAAGAGACATCTTCAAGGAAACCGCGAGTTGATCATCAGAAGGTTCACATCCCAATCTTTCCTTCAGCCTAAAATTTTCCATGGATTAACAAGCTGGGTAAATCATCTTTAAAACATATTTTGAAAGAAAACCCTAGTCCAAAATATCACAACTACATAGCTTTCAAAGTTGAGTTTAGTAACCTGGACTTCTGTTCTTCTAAATGAAGACCAAATTTGATTTTCTTGGATAGTTGAACCACTTCCTTATGTGTAAGCAGTTCTTGGTTTACGACACCATTCATGTAACCTTTTAGAC
Organism: Solanum ossicruentum; assembly: GCA_025774065.1. Lineage (NCBI taxonomy): Eukaryota > Viridiplantae > Streptophyta > Magnoliopsida > Solanales > Solanaceae > Solanum > Solanum ossicruentum. The sequence goes on along the minus strand of JAOTQR010000092.1, from coordinate 20,771,627 downwards.
GATTTTGTTGCAACTCTGGAAGGACAGCAGATCTCAGTCGCTTGCTTACACTATTTGCTGTGGCGGAAGCTTTTGGAATTTGAACTCTTTTACGAGTATCCATTCTCCTCCGCCTAGCAGATGTCCCTGAACAAGTGATCTGCATCTTCTTTTTACTGTTCTTTTCATTCGGTGGGAAAGCTGCCAATGTCTTCTCAACTGAAAGATTCCACTGTTTTTCAAGCATAGATTTCTGCAGCAGCAGAAGAGCCTCCACCGATTCTTCGTCACTGTAGCTTTCATTTTGCAACTTTTTGAACATTTGAACACATGGTTCCACATCAGACTGATTAGAAGCAATGTCTACGTGCTCTTTAACAGCCTTAACAGATTGTGTTTTTCGATTGGAAACATGATTGGCACTATAATTAGATGACTTTTTAGCATTGATCACATTCCTCGTAGGATTGCAAATCAAAGCATGATCACCACCACTACCAGCTAATTTTTCAGTAAGATCAGAATAATAGAAGGACGAGCTTAGGTTTCTATTTCCTGCATAGAGTCCGATAACTGCAGCAATGGCCATCACGAGGGCTATAACTATCTAAAATCTGCACCACGTTTAACAAGGTTTCTGATCTACAACCACATCAGTGCTATGTTGATTCTCAAAATTAATCTCCTGACAATACAAAACAGAGAATTAATTAATTTCTAAAACAAGGATAATAAGCAGAGAAACAAGCCAACGCGAGTGTATGAGCTAATGAAAACAGGAAATTTTATGCTTATTCGTCACGCTTCCCTACACCTACGAAAGGCCAATATCTGTTGGTATTTTTTTTTTCCTAAATTTTCCGGGTGAGTGAAGACTCTATAATAGTTCACAAAATGGATCTTCATAAATTTTCTAAATTGCATCTGTCATAAAGAAGATTTCCATAAACTAAGCAGTGCAATAAAATAGATTAACATACACGAGCTTTACTGCAACAACCAGAAAGTGTAAATGGCGATAAATACAGATTTACAATAAGTTAATCAATTTAGTGCAACTAAGAACAATCAAATATGAAGATATTTGGTGATCCGTTCATCTCATATACCTGAGTGTGTGTTCTGTTGGTGACTGAAACGAAAATGTATTTTTTTAATTAGAATGATCAAAAAACATGAGAAAAGTACTGGTGGAAAATAACGAAGGGTCGTGATTTTGGATATTGGGTGCAGGAGAGAAGTTAATAGCCATTGGCTGGAGAGATATTTGGTGCTGGGTTCGTGTGGCGGCAGCCAGCAAGGCCTCTTTCTCTGGTTTCGCAGTGATACACGTACTCTGCTCTTTTTATCATTTTGTCCTCTTTCCAAAATTGACACGTTGTAAAAGAAATACTAGTACTAATATCTTTTACAATAAAATGAAATACAAGTTGTATGATTATATTGTTAAAAAAGGTCTTAGGTCTAACTTACAGATCAAAAACTACGTCAAATGGATGAGGATTGTCTAAACTTTATAAAAAGTTCACCCATCTTATTAAGGACCAATGTGGGACTTTTGTGTCTCAACACCCCCTTCACACCCAGTGCTTAGCATCTGGTGACCAATGTGGGACTTTTGTGTCTCAACACCCCCTTCATGCCCAGTGCTTAGCATCTGGTGTGTAGCCAATTGTCTCGGGACCCAACATTGGATGAGACAGATCCTGCTTTGAAACTATGTTAAAGAAGGTATTAGGCCTAACTCACACCCAAAAGCTAGCTTAAAGGAAGGAGGATTGTCTAAACCTTATCAAGGAGTACATCCATCCTATTAAGGACCAATGTGGGACTTTTGTGTCTCACACATATAAATATGTATAAAATGTTTACCCAAAACGCAACCTCACGTAAATGGAGGAAATGTTTAATGTATATACTAATTCAAATGAGAATGATATTGATCCATCATACTTTGCCCTGTCAGTAAGAATAAGTTCAAATTTGAAAATAAGTTTCTCAGTAATCAATTTGCTTCATAACAATAAATCTAATAGAGTCATTTAGCACTAAAGCACATATTTGAAAATGTTAAAATTCCTGATGTGTGTATCCATAAATAGAAAAGAAGAAGCGAAGAATAGATGTGTAATTTTTACCTAAACGTTTTTAATACTAAGTATTCGTAACTGATATTAGTTTTAAATGGAACGACTAAAATAGAATACCATCCGAAAATTTCTTCCACTTCATTACATGGTGGGCCAAGCTAGTCCAATGGGTTGGGTAGGCTGAAGAAAGCCCACAAGTTCTTCCACATCAAACTGCATCAATTGAACATATGGGCCTATATAACAACATGGCCCAAGAAGAGAGGAACCATTACCATTTAAGAATTCAAAACAATTTTTTTCTTTGAATGTATTTGACTATTTTCTATTAGATATTTTAAATCCATATTTTATAATAAATTGTACATTTGATTTACAGAAAAGGTTCATAAAGAAATGAAAAAAAATTAGATACATCTTCATTATGATCGTATTATGATTCTTGCTGTAACATTTCTCCCTTTCCATCAATCTCGGATGGAGCCAAAGATTCACTATTTTTTGGCTTTAGGGTATGATGGAATAAAGCAAAATGACTCTTTAAACTGTGTGTACTTCTTTAAATTGTGAAGTAGCAGTTAGTCAATGCAACTTTCGATGCTCATTATGGGTCATCCGGAAACAGTCGCGCTATGTTTTTAAACATAGGGATCAGATTGGGTACAACCAACCCCTCTTACCTCGAATGGGGGGAGCCTTTGAGACATTGGGATAATGTTATTGGTGTAACTTTCTCCAACCAAATAAACTAGAAGAGATATTACGTACTTTACCAAACAAACAAAATGACCCCAGGTGAAATAAAAAATGAAATTGCAATTTCAAAATTTATTAGGTCAAAAATTAGGGATATGCTATATGGACCAAGAAACTTGAATGGACCCTTGCTAATTCAAGGGGTCACAAACAGCAATTCATTTCTTTCCCATAAAAATCCTAATCATATAAAAAAGCAATTGTTCCCCCTTGGCCCTTACCCTAGGTTGTCCTCATTTTTCTTTTTAGGAAAAATTGGATTTACCTTTTAACAATTAGTGATCAATAATAACTTCTATATTTCATATTCATGTGGACCCAAAGTTTCACAAAGAATTATAAATAAGAATTTGTTAGAATATGTTCTTATTTGTTTATACAATCATTTTAAAAACAACTTGTTTATATCTATGAGGCAGGGATAGAATTTACGTACATTTTATCCTTTTCATATATCATGTGAAATTTTATTAGACATGTTATTATTTATACAATCATTTTCAGAGGGGAAAAAATGGTAATAATAGTGTCATATTTCCGAAGCTAAACAAAAAGAATATGCATCAATAATGAGGACCTAGGAAGATCCAAATCCATGGTGTAGGTACCATGACATGCATAAATTAAATACATTGGACCATTTGTGCAATTGTACCATGATGTTATGTCCTGCTTTTCTCTAACAAATTACATGACACTTGTTAGACCTTGTCTTTTAAGTCCATTGTAATTAGCATTCCCAAGTACCTTGATCATGTAGTGTTGCTATTTCCATGATCACTTGCAAATTATAACTCCCTTTGTTTTAAAAAAATTATTGTTATTTGATTTGATACGAAGTTTAAGAAAATAAAGAAGACTTTATGAGCTACCTCAAATGTACCTAAATGTACTTTAATCTGGTGACATGAAACATGCAATGTGGAAAACTAAAATCAAAGTATTGCCAATAAAAGGAAAGAGATAATTCTTTTTGAAACAATCTAAAAATGAAAGTAAATCATTCTTTTTGAAACGGAAAAAACAATAAATTAAATCTTCTATTGGAGGAATTCTTAAACATAATAAGAAAAAATGAATATTGCGGTTACTTGTATATAAGATGAAGTTTATCAAACTTATTAAATCATGGAGCATCAGACAAAAGGTTAGGCAATTGGCAAAAAAATTAGATATAAAGGAAAAGTGAAAATAGACTTGTTGTCATTCTTATCCAAAAGGAGTCATACTCTTAATCTCATATTATGAAGATGGTAAGTATTTGTTTAAAACTATACTTGATCACAAACTAGATTTAATAATAAGGGAGAAAGTGTTGAAAGGAAATGAAGTTTCTTCTCCTCATAAATTTAAATTTTGCGATTTAGAAAAAATATTTAATATTTTTACTTATAGTCAAATTTCCAATGTGAAAAAAAAGAGTCTGGAACCTATTTGAGCCACAACAAACGAAATTGATATAAATAAGCCACAATTTTAGAATGTAATTAAAATATTCTTAGTGTATTTAAATGGCTGACAGTTTTTAACGTCTGATTTTGATATAAAATGAAACTTTTTCTTCCACTTTATACGTGAGCAGAATTCGACGCGTGTGTGCATTTTTTTTAACTTGTCGTACATGTACTCTTGCATGGAAGCATGGAAGCTGCGTGAATTTTCTCTAATTAATGGTATTGTATTCACCATGACATGCAAACATAAAGATATGAGGATGCATGCATATTTTTGAATTAGCAAGTATAATTTTGATAAAGAGTTTAATTTTGGTGTGTAAATGATTTTTACACCATTAAGTAATATTGACTTGCTATTGTAGGTTATCACATAATATTTCTTAATAATATTTACTTAATTATATTTTTAAAAAATAAAATATAATTATTATTTTTTCTCTTTCTTCTCGATTTTACTCCATTTCACTCTCTCTTCCTCTTAAGCAAATAGTCTAATTTTTTTATTGGCTTCTTTCACTATAATCTAACTATTTTTTTTCTTAATTATTCTACAAGCATATATATATATATATAGTCTTTTGTGCATTCTTTTTTCAATTCATAACAATTGCATTTTTATATCTACAATCAAAACTAACTTTTTTTTAGATATATCTTAATTTTATTTATTGATTCTAGGATTTATTGGTATCTATTTTTTTTATAAAATTAAGTGCTTTTTGAAGTAGTGTTCGTTTTATTTTCTATTGTTATATTTTTTATAAAACATGAAAAATCTCTTGAACAACTCGTGACATTTCATCCTTTTCAAATCTTCTTTGTGATTACACATTATATTAGAGTTGTTATTATTATAAATATGAATGTTATTCATTAAGTTTTCTTGAAATAAAATGAAAGAATAAAGATGAACAACATAATACAAGAAAAACCAAAGGAATATAAATTAAATAAAAGACAAGAACCGCAACATCATCATTTTACCATTGTCATACAATACCTAAGAGAGAGAACATAATTTGGATTCAATTTAGGAAAGAAGAAAATCTAAAAATTAGGAAAGAATTTGGATTACTGTATAATTAGGATTCAAATTACCTTTAATATTTTTCTAAATTATATTCTTTTCAAAAGGTATAAATATTACTTGAAAAAATATGATAATTATCTTTAAAGTTATCTAATGGTATAAAAAATCTTATACACTGATGATACATATAATTTAAGCTCATAAATTAAGACATTGCTTAAAGGAGTGAAAGAAAGCTAGAGCCAAAGAATCCCCATGAGTACGTTAATTACTCCCAAATCGTACAAAATAATTACCATCTATCACACGACTTTCTCACAAACAAACACCACCCTACACAAGTTAAATTAAGTAAGAGAGTACAAGGCACTGCTTATTTTATCTTAATATAGCTAGACATTCTGAAGTAAGGATATTTAAATGCAAATGGCCTTTAACATCGACCTGACAATTTGGTACCAACAGAGTCTACATACTTTGAACCATATATAATCAAAGAGAGTCAAATTATTCCTATTTTTTTCTATTTAAATATTCAATATCTGAAACTTATTAATCAAAATAATATATATTGACATTGTATGGAATAATGAGATCATTATATCATCAATGTCTCTAACTACTACTAATATATATATATTCATTGAAGTGATCGATTAGAAGGCAGAAATAAACATGAGAAGTCAAAATTTTCAAATTTTAATCCTCCCTTTCACAGCTATTACAAATATACCATCAAACCTGACTCTTATGCAATCCAAAAGAAAGAAGACAATTAACTAATTAATGTGTTCCCTCCATTATTTACTTTCACTTAAAAGTATTTATTTTTACCAACTAAAATGCTGTTGTTTTAGCCTTCATATTTAATTTGTACAATCACCTGTTTTAATTGCCTACCTTCTAGTGTACCTTTTATTTTGAACCATTGAACTTAATTTGCTCACAATGATTGCGAAAAAGACATGTACATTCAATAAGCCTTATCACTACTAACAGTTACAACCATTTCCCTTTTCATGAAGATATTTACCGCTAATAAATAAGATGATGATATAAATATTTTCTTATTATCATAAACTTATAGAAATTGAACTCTTCGGAGCAAGTCAACAACAACAATAACATTACCCCAATGCCTCAAAGGCTTCCGTCATTGCGGGGTAAGGGGGTCGGATGTACGCAGTCTGACCCCTATATTTAAAAACATAACGCGACTGTTTCTGGATGACCCATGATGAGCGTCGAAAGTTACATTGACTAAATGCTACTTCACAATTGAAAGAATCGCAAACAGTTTAAAGAGTTATTTTGCTTTATTTCTTCATACCCCAAAACGAAAAAATAGTGAATCTTTGACTCCATCCGAGATTGATGGAAATCTTCAGAACAAGTCAACATTTTCATAAAAAAAAAATTTAGAGTCAAATCTTGATTGATAAAATACTCGCTAGTCTTTTTCCCTGAATTATTTCACTAATGTTATAATTGGATTGCAACAATATTTGGTACCACAAGGAGAATAAGATTTTTGTAGACATTAGCAAGAAAATGGACCCTCTAATGAGAAAAAATAGATAATTAATTAACTAATTCCTTTTATTATTCTTCTGCATGCCTCTTTTAACTTACGTCGATTCTTTAATTTTTGAGGGAAAGCAGAATCTGCTAGGATTGATACAAAAATGATATAATGTTAGAAAGCCCGTCTTTTTAGCCTACCTACAACAAATTCCAGAACGGAAATATGCACATGGCGTTCTGTGGCTCAAAGTTAATTTTATTTATTATTATCATTACTGTTATTGTTATTGTACGAGGATAATTTTATAGATTAATTCGAACGAAGATAAAATATACATAAATTTTATTATATATTATCTTTGTACGATAGATAAATTGAATCTAATAAACACTCAAACTCAGAAGCAACATAATAAAAGCAGGATAGCAAAGAAAATAATCACAATAAAATAGCAAAATTAAGTAAAAGATGGTACAGTAGTAGACTTAAAAAATAAGATAGTTGGAGTTGGGAGTGGAAAGATTTATTTTTTACCAAACTCACTTCTTTTTTTTTAAGAAAAAATTGACACACCATTATTAAGGGTAAATAAATTCATCTTTGAATACTATATGTGTGTAATAATTCATTATTCTTTGAATACTATATGTGTGTAATAATTCATTATAATAATTTGAACGTGTAATCGACCTTTCAAAATAAGCTCAAAGTAAATTTACGTCTTTTCCCTATCAAGCAAAATTACTACTACCTCTGCCTCATTTTATGTCGTATATTTTTCTTTTTAGTCCATCCCAAATAAAATGTCAGTTTACTTGAATTAGAAATAATTTTAAGTTAAAAATCTCCTTTTATACTCAATAAAATAATTTTCAACCAGACAAATATTTATAAATAACTTTAGATTATAATTTCAAAAATCTTCCCTTTTCATTAAATATCATGTCAAATTGAACGATGTCACATAAAATAAGATATAAAAATAAATAAATTATAAGGAAAAGATGAAACTTGCTATCCGTAAAAGTACTACAACCCATGATTACCTACCATCTTTCCATTCTAAATTTCTAATACTTAAATCTTTGTAACTTCTTATTCAGGATCATTGTATCACAGTATTATCATTATGTGCGAGAAGTGTGGAGTAAAATAATTCTGAATCAATTTAAATATCACATCAGGTCACATGTCACAACAAAAAATAAGATACACAAAATATGCGATGGATTATTTGCATTTCCATTTTTCCAAAGTTGGGAGGGTAAGGCATTAAATCTAGTATTATAATTATGCAACGGCAATCTGATGAGCACAACCACAATATGCAATTATAAAGATTCCTCTCCAGCAATAACTGACACTTCCTCAGGGCAACAAGTTTCAAAATCACATCCATTGTACAGTTCCCTGTCACAAATTTAATTATTTACCCAAAATATTTATACTCCATTAAATTACATTTATATAGTAATAATTATTATGCGATAGATTGAAATATTTCTCTCTTCATGATGTGCATTAAAATTAAATTATTTGATTGGATGTATCGAATGAATATTTACAGTTTACCAACTTTGGCACGGTGTATGTTACAAGTACTATCACGGCATTTATTAAGTTATCTTTTTTAATATATGTCTCATTAATTATTTTACCTTGGTATGTATAAATATATGAGTACTACTGCTCCACCATTTAATGAGCGAATTCAGAAGTGTACCAGAATACAGAGAATCAATATAATGCCATATCTCAATTTTTTACTTCTTTCTCTG
>JAOTQR010000092.1:20729833-20749705 GCA_025774065.1 Solanum ossicruentum | reverse complement strand
TGTACGAATAAGGAATTTTATTTTCCATTTTATTTGTTCCTAGTGTAAATTATTGATCCATAGTTGTGATAGTGTACCATACATGAGGTTTCTCATATTTTGGGAAGATGTAAGGAAATGAATTGAGATGAAAGGGTGATGCATTGCATTCTGACTTAACTAATAAAAGGATTGGGTATGTGTACATCGATTAATTACACAATCCACGGGATACCTATCTTCTTTCACCAGCAACAAGCACTGCATAACTCTATACACTTAGGCTAGGTTAACAACAACAACAATATAACCCCCAGCCAAGTGGAGCATGCATGAAGTAGTCAGATGCCACTGCCTCAAATGCTCCCGCCCATTGCGGGGTAAGGGGGAGTCGGATGTACGTAGCCTGACCCCTATGTTTAAAAACATAGAGCGACTGTTTCCGGATAACACTTAGGCTAAGTTAGATAGGAATAAATTACCTCATGTTTTTATCTTTGTTGTAATTTGAACTTGAGCATTCATAGTTCCTAGCACAGCACCAGTAGGCCACACCCTTGGATGCACCAGAGATTTGATTTTTTTTCAACTGCAATTCACATCCTGACGATCTCAAATCTAGTAGTAGTTGAATTGCTTGGAAAACTTTATCAATATGTCTCTCTATATATGTATAACATCCAGTTATTTGTATTGGTCTTTGTTTTAACCAAAGCCACACTACTTAGAGTGATCCCATTTGCCCTAACCTTGGTAAATAGATTTTCCCCGCATTGTTCTTGTGGATATTACAAACGCACAAGTTGGTTGAAGCACCACCATTACTTTTTTTTAAAATCAATAAGCGTTTCATTTGCTTCTGGTGTAATAAGCTTCGAAGTAGTGATGGTGTACTCATGTACATAATCTACCTATGTGGTATTCTGTGCCTATTTTTGTTAACAGATAAGTATAGGAATGAAGATGGAACAGTAATATAGTGTGAATGTAGCGTGTTTTGTTTCATTCTTTTGCATTCTGTCAGATCGTCAGAAGGCAAAATAATGCCATAAATTATGGAGTGTTTTTATCATTGTTTAGTGAATTTTCTGCACGTACTATGAAAATTATAAAATGCATGCAATTTACCAAATTCTTTTAGTTATTGGCACTTATTTCTTATTCTGTTCATGTTAACGAGTTTTGCTGTCTAAGGCGATGATTGAATCATAAATTTTGTAGCTACCATCTTTTCCTATTCATGATTGTGGATTTACAGTTTCTCAAATGGATTCAGAAGCTGCACTCAATGCACGGGATTCACTGGATCTGGTATTTCATATGTCAAACATTCTTGACACTGGACTTGATCGTTACACTTTATCTGTTCTGATTGCACTCTCTGAACTCGACTTCAATCCTGAGGCCTTGGCCGCTGTAGTTAAGGAGCTTCGCAAAGAAACGAGGACTTCTTCTTCTGTCCAATCAACCGCTCCATCTGCAGCTTAGGCGAATCAATTTTAAATCCCATTTGATTGCTGGAATTTGATGGAATAATTTCAGGAGCAGTTTTCTTAACCCTTTTCTTCTTTTCTGTTGATTAATATGTCAGGGATTCGTTCTCTTATCCTACTTTAGCATTAAACGCAAGGTCTCTTTTTAGTTTTGAAGCTTATTTGGAGTAAGCCTTTATTATTCAAGCTTTCTCCGTTTCTTTGAAATGTCAACTGTCTGATATGTGTATTTTTATTGACTTTGTTTTAAAAGATTATATCTTCTTGTTAATAGTGGATAAATACAGCAAAGTTCAATTCAAAAGTTGATTATTTATCATCTTCTACTTTGCTCGATGTTCTAGTATTGCCAGCAAGTAGTAATCAAGAATTAGTTTTACTGGAGTTCAAACGGATGCATTTACTAGCTGCTGGTAATTATTTCCTGAGCTGTATTCATTCCAATGAATGACCAACTAAATCATTAATCACACAACCATTGAGCAATTGTGACAGGTTTCGCGGTTTTATCCTATCAGAGTGGCTTCTTGTTTTAGTTGAAGAACTATTGAGATTTTTGAAGAAACTTGGTCAGCAAATGATTTTTCTGTTAGTGCAATTATGCCAATTGTGTTATCTTATACACAGAGAAGGTATAGTTTTCTGTGGTAAATAGTAAATATTATAATATCATGTGATTTAGTAGATTTGAAATGCTTTTGCTACATTGATAATACGCGCTTAGAATTTTCTATATGACATCATATGTAGTATCTGAATTCTGATCTAACATTGGGGATGCACTCCAAAGGATTTTGGCTTTTCATCCATTTTTTGTTTGGTTATTTCTGCTTTTCATTTGTGGAATCAATAGATTTCTCCTCTCAAAACACTGATTTGTTTCTGAAACTGATGTCGCTTAAGACAGAAACTAGTTCTCCAAATTCCTGGTTCAAGTATCATCTTTTCTTTAAATGGAGAATTCCCAAGGCACATCTTACAAGGTCAAGGGGAGCTTTAGCACCGGGTGTGGACTAGTGATCAATAAAGAATGTTGGTGAACATTCAAGTTTAAGATTCAAATCCAGGAGATATAAAAGAACACTTGATAATTTCTATCTGTCTTAGCCTGGATAGATAACGTTACATGACACCTGTTATAAGTGGAAGGTGGGAGGTGAGAGGTAATCCCATGAAATTTTTCGAGGTGTCTGCTAGTTAATCCGAAATAAATCTTATACATTTCAAGTATAGTCCAACATAGCTATTGAGATAAAAATGATCTCTTATGATTACTTAGAAGAAAATAACTTTTACAAATTGCGCTCATATGTAAAATGAAGATTTATTGTAATGTGGACACAAAATTACAAACAAGTTTGTAAAGAATTAAACTTGTAAAGAATTAAAAAAAACAAATCTCTCGCAGTGCGTTAGAGCTTACATGAAAGCTTATATACATATATGAACTTGTTCTCAACTTTAGTGGAAACAACTTGTTTATCTGACATTAAAGTTTTCTCTCAGAGGTCATTGGTGATGCTCAAATAATTGCTTAAATTTTTACCCATATACATTGCACAATGACCTACGCTGTCAATTATTATATTACTTAAATTATAGTTTACAGTTGTGTTATAGAATCAAATGCGAGCTTCTTCCACATTGGTGGAAGATAAAAAAATGAATCTATTTAAATAGGTTCAACCTAACTCATTAGTATAAGACTTTTTGGGAGATGCCCAAAAACAAATCCATAAGGGTTTGGCTTAAAGCAGACAATATCATACTAATGCGGGGTTGGGATGAGGGTGTGCGCGATTCCTAACAAATGGTATCAGAGCCAAGATTCGGAGGAACGGAGTGATGAAACGACGTGTGCGGAGTTCTCGATATGACAACATAATCAAAGAACATGCGGTAATGTCTTGTGTCGAAAATCTTCCCGATAAGAAAAAAAGGTGGCGGGGGGCGTGTCCCGCGGGTTGTTGCAATGGTACAAGATGGTGACATAAAACTATTTAAATAGGTTCAACTCAACCCATTAGTATGAAGTCTTTTGGAAGAGATCCAAAGCGGACAATTTAAAAAAAATAATGTACAATTTATATGGTCTTCACGTTAGATCAAGAACAAGATCAGGGGAAAAAAATTGTTAATTCAATCAAGACTATCGAAATAAAGCTAGCCATCCATCAGAATTGTATGCTTCAAATGAATAGAAAATTGATTAACTATTTATTCAGTACAAAATGGCATGAACATAGGGCGAAAGATTTAATTTACTTCGTCTGTTTCATTTTTGATAAATTTGTAATTCTAATTTTTCACATCACAAAAGTCAGAGAATATTTTGCAACATTTTTACTATACTAGAGGCTACACGCATGACCTGTGTGTTTCATGATCATGCATGACCATGAAAATCAAAGAATCATATATTAGTCGAGGAATCTTCGCATATAGTCATTCAAAAATATTTTGATTATACTTTATAATTATAATTTGAATAAATACATATCGTAGCTATAGTTATAGCAGCGTTTGTATGATTGAAACAAATTTGTATAATTTATTATACAATTCGTAATTATTTGTATATTTCACTATATAATTCATGCATAACGTTTGTATCATTCGCTATATAATTCTCAGTGTTTAAATTTTTTCTATACAACTTAATTCGCACACAACATTTGGTATAAATCACGCAAATTATACAAAACTCAAATAGTAATTACAGCAGTTCATTACAGAAATGAAAATATTTTAAAACTATTTAACTTCAATATTAATTAGCAGTGGGTCGGATAGTTATCCGTTTGGACCCGACCCGGACAATTTGTAGCAGTACTTGCCAGTGCTAAAGGTAAAGAGTAGTGACGTCGGCGGGAGAATCAGATGCATACTTGCTAACTTGACTGGCCTCCACGTGTCAATGTGCTGTCACTATATCTCTCTGAATTGAAACAACTCTAAATTAAACTGCAATTCAGTTCTCAACTCTTGTTTCAGTTAAAGCTTTTGTTTTTCAGCACCACCAGAATATAAATAATAATCATGGGTAAATTCACGACTGTGTTGACTCACCTTCATACTCTTGCCGGGTAAGTATTCTAGTTATTTGCTTTTCAGTTTTATTTCCTCTTCTCCTTCTGATTTTATTTCTCCATGTGCAGGCCATCGATTATGTTGCTCTATCCTCTGTAAGAATTTATTTTCCCTATAATTTCTTTATTTCAATTTATATGATATAGTTTGAATTTCGACCGAAGATGGATCAAGGCCTTAAACCTTAATTATCTCATTTATCCGTGTGTTTGAAGAGTGAAATTTTTTTAAGAATTTGTTTTATCATGATGAAGATATGCATCAGTGGTGGCTATAGAGAGCACATCGAAGTTGGATGATGAGCAATGGCTTGCTTATTGGATTCTCTATTCTTTTCTCACTCTTATGGAGATGCTCCTTCAACCTATGCTTCAATGGTAAGTATTCTCGCTGTCTGAATTTATGACACTCTCTGTTTTTTTGAGTTTGACCAAAAATTTGTGCAGTATTTTCAAACTACCGCAATAATTGATAATTGAAAATATTTAAAAATATATAAAAATTTATCATCAAAGATAGATTAGTTAGAATTCTGAAATTCAAAAGGTGCTTGGGAGGGAGGGAGGGAGTAACATTTGTTTCTTAATTGCCCTGCACTTTTCTCTTAACATAGCAAAAAAGGACTATTACTACCAGTACTCTATCAAAACTAATTGAAGGCCACAATGTTATAAGATTTGAGTTGGCTAAAAAATTGTGTGTGTATATAGCCAATGAATTACTACATTACTTGTGTATATACACACACTAGATTAGGTTTAAGCTAACATCAAAAAGTCAAATTCCATGTTTACAGTTGTGCAACCAAACACGATACTATTATTTCGTTATGACAAACAAACAAGTTATTCTAATGGAAACTACTATGTAGTTATTTGGCTCTGTAAATTGCATAGCGACTCTACATAGCTAGATAATTATTGGATTATAGCTTTAATTTGTTCACATATATTGTAGAAAAGACCGTCTAATGGATAGGAATTACACAATAATTTTCAAAGATGCTGGTACAACAATAACATACCCAGTGTAGTTCCACGAGTAGGGTAGGATGTGGATAGAGAGGTTATTGTTTCCGATATAACTCAGTAGACCCTCTTGAATTAGTTTTGGAAAAAAAGTATATATAATCTTCAACTTTAACTTTTAAACATGGTTTGTAGGATACCTATTTGGTATGATTTGAAGTTAGCAATGGTGGCATGGCTGGTTCTTCCCCAGTTCAGAGGAGCTGCTTTTATTTATGAGAAGTTCGTTAGGGAAAGACTCATCTCCAAATATGGAGCTCGATATTTCAGAGACAGATCTCCTCCGCCTGCCAAAGTGATTACCTAAATCATCTCTTTTGTCCTTTGTCAATTGTGCTAGTTAAAGATGTTAAACTCCCCATGATTTAGGCTTGAGACCTTCATGTTGGAGGTTTCAAAACCCCTCGACAGCGAAAGCAAGGGGTTTGGTTTCTGGATCGAGCTTGTCGCATCGGGCCTGTCAAGGCAGGTTACCTCTTCCACGTGATTTGTGAGTTATTGTATAAGAGCAGAAGTTTACCTGTGGCATCTAAAGATGGCGACTGCGGGCTCCCCTTCTCCTCAAAAAAAGGAGGATTCAAGTTACACACACGACTATGCTAGTAACTTTTACGCCATTGAACCGAGCATGGCATTATTGGTCTTTTTTGGAATATAGCTATATTGGTTATTGATCTATTTATCTTAGATCTAATGTAGGTAACACTTGAAATGAATAGATTTTATATGATGCTAACACACAATGGAGGAGATTATTAAAAATATTGTACTCTTAATTCACAAAGTCTATGTTGTAGCGCGATTTTGTGGGTTATTTTTCGATAGAATATACATGTGGTACTAATATCTTTTATTGGTTTTTTTGTGACAGGTGAGCGTGAAACCTAGTGAGAACTAACTGAGGCGGCGAACATATGTGGAAGTGTTGCTATAGTCAGCTAAAAAACACTATTATCTGTAATACTATCAGAATAGGATCTGTTATATCCTCACTTTTAAATATGTAATAATCGTTTGCTTATCGATGAGACTTGTTAATTATTTCTTCTGACTTCAGTTGATGCACGTATGGAATCAGTGTTCCAGGTCTTTTTTCACTTGAACGTTGGTTGCATTAGTCGAACAGTTTGATCATATTTGTCTTTACAAGTAACAGTCCAAATGTCGACGCGCAGCAGTATATCATAAATTTAACCTTATTTAGTATTTAATAGGAAAAATTAGAGACAAATCTTAACCATGAACCATTTTTTCATTATAGACTTTTTTTGCTTCATCTATAAAATTTTATATTCAATAGATCGTAAATATAGTTTTGTATTTCTCGTGTGAGCACTGAATCGCGGCGCATCTGATCGGTATTTTTTATATATACACACTTTAAAAACGATTTTTTTTAATTCATTAAGAAAACATCACTTTATTATAACTAAAAAATTATTTTATCTATAAAATAATGAAAATTTTCTTTATTAAATAAGAGGAAAGGAGTATATACCTGTTCCATACAAAAAGACAAATCATGACCGCTTTGACTAAGAATACGTGTCGTGTTGCTTCCATGCAGTGGTGCCACAAATCTAAAACAGTACTCCACTATGAGTAAACACGACACCGCTTCTTCCCCATATTTATCTCTATCTCTCTTTCTTTGTTTTATTTATTTACGAAGAAGAATTAACAACTATTTCTGTTTTTAGAGTTCATAAATACAGTTTCACTTATTCTGTCTGAGCAAAAAAACGTACGCCAAATCATCAGATACAATGTTGGTGGAATTAATTCACAAATTTCTCAACTTAGTAGCTCCTCCAGTTTCCTTCTTCAGCTTGCTTCTTTTCTTGCCTCCTTTTCATTTTCTCAAGTGTGCCCTCTCATTTTTTAGCACACTTTTTAGTGAAGATGTTGCTGGAAAGGTCGTCGTCATCACCGGGGCTTCATCCGGCATTGGCGAGGTTCGTTACTCAAAACCATTTTACTCTTCATAACATTTCGTCTTAATTTATGTGATCTTACATTTATGATAACTTGCAGTATCTGGCGTATGAGTACGCCAAGAGAGGAGCATGTTTAACCCTTGCAGCCAGAAGAGAGAGGAGTTTGACTGAAGTGGCTGAAAGGGCACGTGAACTAGGCTCACCAGGTGTTATAACAATTCAAGCTGATGTTTCGAAACCCGTTGACTGCAGAAAGATTGTTGATCAAACCATGACTCACTTTGGCCAATGTCGGTTTTAATTCGTTTGATTCTCGTGCTTATAATGTTATTTTTGAAAAATGATTAAGCATTTTTTGTTGTGTAATTATGCAGTGGACCATCTGGTTAATAATGCTGGAGTCCACGCGATTACTCTGTTTGAAGATACAGAAGATGTCACCGATTTTAGATCTGTCATGGTAAACTGGATTGACTTGATCTACTTTGCGATTTTAACTTGATGAAAAAAATGTGCACTACTCATGTCATATATATATACGCTATCATTACTTATTAGTCATTCTTTCTGTTTCTTTTTCTTTCCCTTTTCTTCCTATCTAGCTTAGTTTGCTCATCTATTTTTGAGATAGAGTTTTCCCAGAAAACCACCTCTCTCTATACCTTGTGAGGTAATGGTAAGGTCGGTATACATTCTACCCTTCCCAGATTTCACTGGTGGTAGTGGTGGTGTTGTATTTACATGTTGGGTATTTCGCAGGACATCAACTTCTGGGGTTCTGTTTACATGACCCGCTTTGCAATTCCATATCTTAGATATAGTGGGGGTAGGATCATTGTGCTTTCATCATCTGCTTCTTGGTTGCCTGCTCCGAGATCTAGCCTTTACAATGTGAGTACAAACTCTACTGCTTCTATTCTTCCATTGGGATATGCTTGTGTTTTATCTCGATGATGGCCCTACTGAAATTTGTCATGGCAGGCAAGCAAAGCAGCAATATCTCAATTCTTCGAGACGTTGAGAATTGAATTGGGGCAGGACATCAAAATAACTCTTGTGACGCCTGGCTTTGTTGAATCTGAACTAACGCAAGGCAAATACATCGGTAAGGGCGGCGATGTGGAGGTTGATCAAGGAATGAGGGATGTAAGTTTCCTCTTGCTACTAGTTTCTGCATTTTCATCTGGCCTTATTGATAAGCCACTCCGAGTTATACTAATATGGTCAATTGGGTTCCTTTCGATGAACGACCTTTGAAAATATGATTGTTAGGCATAGCAATCATGGATACCAAGCTTAGATAACCGAAAATTTGGAATTAAGTTTTGTAAAAATGACACTGTATATATAGTGGTTTTATTGCATCCTGTTAACGATAACAGCTACTTATTTGGTAGATGGTCCCTATAACTAGTTAGTAAAAGGTGGTTAATTATGTAAAAAATTCTTTACATTGTCGGTGTATGTGGAATGGTTAATGTAACTTTTTCAAAACTGTTTTGCATAATCTATTATTTTGATAACTTATTTGCTCAGGCTATTGTTCCCTCATTTGCCTCTACAAAGAATTCTGAACATCACTGATTTTTTACCAAGAATGTGGACATTTTTGGGTGAACCAGGTACTCATAGGCGCGACTCCAGTAGCCAAAGTTGAATCATGTGCCAAGACAATTGTCAATAGTGCTTGTCGAGGTGAAAGATATGTGACAATACCAGCTTGGTTTCGGGTTAGCTACTTGTGGAAGGTGTTTGCCCCTGAGGTAATAGAATGGGTGTACAGGCTGATGTATCTCACTGGACCGGGAATTCCAGCAGAGGATGCACTTAGCAAGAAAGTAGCAGATTATACAGGCGCGCAAAACCTGTTATATCCAGAAACTATCAGGACTGGAGAAACAAAGACTGATTAATGCACTGATGTAAAAGAGATTGTAGCATGAGTTGTAAAGTGTGTGTTTTTGTCTGTTGTTTCCTACAACTTAAGTTTCAACCAGGAAGACCTTTGTGTAGTAGTTTGTATTGCGACAATGAATAAAATTGAGGATGTTTCAGTTAATTTTACAGTGAGATCTGTTTTCTAAAAATCAACTAATAAAAGGACATGATGTTGTCAAGATGATAACAATAGAAAAGTGGCAACAAGATACCTAGTGATATCCCACAAGTGGAGTCTAGGAACAATAGAAGAGTGGCCTTAGCCAATAACTCCTTAGAAGTACAATACAGCTAGTTGTGGACTTATTTTAATAAAAGAAATCCCAAAGTATACAAATTATGATCATAAACCATTTATTTTGGCAAAAAAGATTGTGCTTCACATTTGATCTCCTTGGTAGGGGTCGTCGGTTGGAAATAACTTATCTCTGATAATTAAATATTCAGTGATAAATTATTCATCATTTATATGGATAACTTATATCATCATTATGATATAAATGGTAAGTTAACTTATCCTAAACTTGACAATCAACTAAGATATCAAAATGTTATTCCTTCACTATTTTTTATTCCGTTTATTTATTTTAATCCCTCACATCAAACGACCCTTAAATTATAGACATTGGATCAAGGATGAGATATGGGTGACAAAACTTACAATTTTAACGTGATTTTGATTTCCTGTGTAAGAATGAGCGTCTTGTTGAAAGAGGAACTAGAATCTCAAAGACATTCTGGAGCATTCCTTGATCGTAAATATTATTCTTAACAACCTCCACTTGTTCAATATGGGACCTTTGGAAGAAGGTTTTCCATTTGCTCTTCTTTACATGGTTCAATTCACCTGCTGCACTTGCCTTTGCTTCATTAACCTTCCTCTTCCAGCTCAAGTACTCTTGCCATTTGAAAGTCTCATTTGTTGTGGTATTTGTGAGACACAGTTTGGTGTGGTATGCAAGGAAACCACCCAGTAGCATAGAAACTATAGCCAGAAATACCATGATAAGTATTTGAGTGTTGTGTGAATCCAACAACCACACAACAACGTGTGGAGCCAAACTACTGAATGATTCCTCCGAGCCATAATAAACAGTAAGAATATCTATAACCCGTACTTCTTTCAGTCTGCCAAGTAGCACTAGTGCAATAGCAACTGTCCCATACAAACAGAGAAGAAAATGCCAGACAACAAAAGCCATAAAATATCTGGTGTTTTTTTCGCCTATGCAAGTATTCATCCATCCACAATGATGATCAAATCTCGCAACACAACGATTACAAATTCTGCAGTGCTTTGACCTAGCAGGTTTTGGGATCTTGCAGGTAGGACATACTTTTTCTGAAAAAATGATATTGTCATAGGGATATGCAGAAAGATATTGTGAAACATTCACATCATTCACAGTTCCTGGATCAGAAAAGCTAGTAAAAAGAAAGAGGAGAATACCCCCAACAACTGCCAACAAGCTCAAGTACCTGTGCTCTTTACCTAAGTAAAGCCCAGGAATGTACTTAAAGGATGACTGCACAATAAAGTAGTAACTCGCTCCAATTATTCCCAAATATATGATCTGGAGAGTAGGATTAGGACGATCACAACAATAGTGCTCGACGCAGAAGAGTATATCGGAGCCTTTTCGACCCAACACAGCACCCACAAACCGGCGGAAATAATCACAGGCGCCAAAAGTGAGAAACAAGTGGAATTTTTGAATGAAAGTGCCTTCGAAAATAGGCCTTTGGCCGCAGAGGAAAGAAACAATAACTAGCAGTGTCACCAGGCAGTGGATTAGAAGAAGCCAGTCCACCTCCATCTGAATTGTAGTTATGGAAGCAGATTATGTGCCATTTACAGCATATCAAACAATTTCAAAATGAAAAAAAAAATCATGTACCATACAATTAATGCAGAATGGATCTTGGGTTTCGAGGTTGATGAGATTTTAGGATTTTAACCTCTCCTCCCAAAATTATATAATACTTTTCTAGGAGTCCAAACCAAAAGAGTGACAAATTAACTGGAAAATTTCAAAAGGTTATCCTCTCTTTTTTCCTCAGATAGCAAAGCGATAAAGGAAGTCAGAGCTACGCCCTTACCCTATTCCACTTACCCGCGTCTTCGACGGGTGGGTGTTAGATTTGTAAGGCGCTCACGTTTTTGCGTCTTACAGGCTCCTCTTTTTTTCTCCTTTGTTTTTTTAAGTTGGCTTCTTAAACTTTTTCATTTTATTTGCTATATAAAATTTAATTATTTTATTTATTATTTTACTCGTAAACATGAAAGTATATTTAAATTTTTTTAAGTTATACTTATTTTTTTTCCTCGTAGACATGAAAAGCCTATATAATGCTATCAATTGAGCAAATCATAGCGAATACATGAGACGTCTAAATATTTAAAGATGTTGCATTTAAACATGCGAACTTTTAAATGCACAAGAATTTATATAAGATCCACTAGCAAATAATAGTAATAACTAAATACTTTTTTTTAATGTTCTCTCGGTTTATAAACAATGATCTGCGTTCCTTTTTAATTTGTTCTAAAGAGAATAATTTTTTTTTGCAACATTTTAACTTTAAGTTTTCCATGTTGCATGTATATGACCACAAGATTAAAAGGCATTTTGATACATTTGACATTATTTTAATTTAAAAATACAACAAAACATACTCACTAAGGTCCCACAAATGAAGTTTGAAAATGTAACGTATACGAAGATCTTACCATTACTTCATAAAAATATTATTTTCAAAAAAACCTTGGCTTAAATGTATTAGCCTCGAATGAGGAAAAAGAAACAATGTATATAAAACATCGGCTAGAGCTAAGAGCATGGAGCAATGTCAATTATACAAGAAAATTATTAAAAATAGCAAAATAATCGAAAAGCAATAACAACATAACTATAATGACACGACTAATTCTATAACAAACCTAAACCATGATAAGGCAAACGTCAGCCTATCCCTACTAGTCTTCTACCCTAATATGCGACCTCGACTTTATTTTATCTAAGGTCGTGTTTAAGGTGATATGACGTTGTGCCAAATCCGATCTAATCACCTTTCCCCAATAGTTTTTTGGTTTATCCTCACCCCTTTACGTAATTCCTAAAGTCAACCTCTCGCACCTCCTAATTTGAGTGTCAACACACCTTATTTGCACATGCCCAAATCATCTCAATTTTACTTCTCTTGTTTTATTTGCCACAGAGTCCACTCCCCACCTTCTCGCGAATAATCTCATTCTTTATATCGTCACTCTTGTTATGTCCACATAAACATCTCAGTTCTCATAGGCAACATGCATTTTTTTTAACATGTGAATTTTTGAGTAGTCAACACTCGACCTCCATATAATTATCACAGTCGATAGAACTTACTTTTTAGTTTAAGCAGTACTTTCTTATGACATAATACATCAGAACACATGCCTCAATTTCATCCATGCTGCACCGATGTGATGTTCGATGTGATCATTGATCTCCATTACTTTGGATGATAGACCCAATATATTTTTTTAAAAAATATTTGAATAAATTGAGCGGCACGCCTCATTTCCATACCTGTTTTATTAATAGCAACACTAAAGTTGCACTAAGTATTCTATTTGGGTCCTACTCAATTTGAAACCTTTGAACTCTAAAGTTTGTCTTCAAATCTCCAGCCTCTCATTAACTTTATCACATGTCTTATCAATCAATACTATTTCATACGCAAATAGTATATACCATAAGACCTTCTCCTAAACAAACCGCATTAACTCATTCATCACTAAGACAAAAAGAAAAAGACTCAGCAGCAACTCTTGATGTAGCCATTTCAACAGGAAAATGCTCTTAGTCTCCTTTGATCGTCCTAATCTAAATCTTAGCTCCATTATACATCCTTTATTGCCCTAATTTGAAACTACAAAATTAAAATGTCTTTTTATTTATTTTTAAAAATTTCGCGTCAAAACAAATTAAGTTAATCTTTTTAAAATAGAGGATAACTTTTCAAGGATTAGAAATAGTCATTTCACATCATATATGAACTTTTTTTTCAATAAACTTTGAAACGGTGAATCCTTTTTTACAACATATTATAAATTCATTGGTCAAGTTTTATACTAAAAAAAATTAAAATAATAACTTGCCATTTCAAATCATGATTTTTGAAGAAGGATCCTAAATTAATGTTAATTTAAGATCATCATTTTATATCGCATAATCAAACAGAAGCATGATACATTTTAGGGATTGAATTAAATAGAGTGAGGCCACTGCTTGATCTTATGGTTGAATTCACAAATGCACATCTTTGATTATTTTTGTCGTTCTTCAATCGTTTAGTATCAATATTTCGGTTATTCAAAATAGTATACATATAAAAATAACTATAATAAAATAATTTACACCTAAAATAAATTTACCGACTAAACTAAATATACCTGCAATTTTTAGCTTGTTTCTTAATTATGATATTAAAATTATATTTAAATCAACCAATAAAACGTCCTTTATAAAAATTGTTAAAATTTCAATAGTTGCAAATTTTTTTCACAATTGGGTCTTCCAAATACAAGTATGACATATATTAGTGACCAAATCAGTCAAAGCCATACTACTTTGATACTTCTTTCGATCATTTTTATTCGTAATTATTTTACTTGTTGATATCAAATTATATGAATTGTGATCAATATTTTAAGATGTATATTTTTATAATATTAATATGAAAGTATTGCAACTTATAACATTATTCATATAATTTTCAATCATCTAAATTTTAAATTTCAAATGTTAAATTTAATTACTTTAATTTAATTTTAAAATTTAATTAAATTAATCTCAAAAAATAAAATAATAATAAGTAACAAAATAAATGGGTGGAGCTGACCCCGACACAAAACGTGGCACTGGCGGGTAAAAATTTCATGTTTATTTGCAAATTTTCATAAATTAAAAATTTTGAAACGAAAAATTCGGCCTTTCTTATTTTTAGCGCCAGATCTACCCGCGCTTTTCCAAAAGAATTTTCCCGCAAAAATTTCCAGTTGTAATTCCGAATCTGATTAATATGATCCATTACACCACACCACTCTTTATTCAACTGTTTGCATTCACTACAATTTTCTGTCAAACAAAACCCACTTATAACTTCCATGGCGGCCGTGGTAGAAACCCTTGAAGAGAAGAAGCATGAAAAGGAAACGATAGAGAAAGAAGCTACAGAGGGAATGGACGTGGACAAACAAGATGAGGAGGTGAAGGAAAATGTTGGGAAGAAGGTAGAAGACGGAGGTGTAGGGACAGAGGAGGAAGCGAAGAGTGATGATGCGATTTCCCCCAAAACACCAGGATCCAGGCCGACGAGGGAAAGGAAAACAGTGGAGAGGTATTTTGGGTCTGTGGTTCCGAGAGGTTCTGCAACAAAGCCCTTGTCCATTGAGAAGGTATAATTCAATTTTTTTTTTTGCTTTTGAAAGTTCATTTGCTTATTTGTTATAGATCCGATCGACAAAAAAAGGATTTTTTAAAAACTTTTCTATTCAATTTTATTCAATCAATTATGCTTCAATCTCAAACAAACTAGCTATAATTGCTAAATCCAAGAGTTAAGCTGATTCAATCTAGGAGGAACTTACCAAACTAGAAATATCAGGTCTTTTGTTGCTGTGACTGTTATAGTGTTTAGAGGATTCGAAATGTTATTGAATTGTTTAGCGACCTGCCTTAGCTGAATTTTTCATTTTTTTGGTCAATGTTTGGTTTTTGTTGTTTTGTTGAGGAAGATGGAAAAAGGTGCAGTAAGTTCTGGTTATGTGAAAGGTATAATCACTCATATCCTTGTGAATAAAAGGATCAAGAAAAAATAGTTTTCACTAACTTTAGTGCACGTTGCAGTTGATGTTTTATTTTTTCTTATGGAGATGTTTACGATCCTTGTTCTATTCATCTTCAATCTTGTTTAAACTACTTTGTCAGTAGAAATGAAAAGGAAGGATTGACTTAATTTGTTAGAAAAAGTTCATTTCCAATATTATTTCCTGTATGACTATAACTTTTAACAGGGTTAGTTTCCTGCCTTCTTTGTATTCCTTAAACAAAGAAATCAAACCAAGGGATCTAGATAATTTATGTGGCATTCATTTGCTTGTTTCTTGGTTTTGTCTAGGGAATGGGCGCTATTGAAATGTCTTATTTCAATTTTTACTATCATTTGACATTGTTTTGGGGATTCCCTCTTATTATTCTGGTGATTAAATGCAGGGTCAAGGTACACAGCTGAAGGACATCCCAAATGGTACATTCTCTTTTATTTGATGCAGCCAGTATTACCCCTTATTAGAGTCAGCCTTTTCTCCTTTTTGCTTTTATCTGTATTATCCAGTTTATCTTAGAGAAACTAATAAGGTTTAGTTATATCAGTTACTGAATATTCACTGATATTATAACATAAACAATATGCTTCTTGTGCATAAAATCCTTGTGGTTGATTCTTGTATTTTCAGTTTGTGCTGGTTGCTAATTATTTTTTGCAGCAGCTGCTTGTGTCAAACTTTGATGATAATGAACATTGCTAGGTTATTTCTTTGTTTCATTTATCTCTTACAAATTTATTTCTTTTGAAGAGGAGAGGTTCGATCTGATCTGCCTGGTGAAGCATTTAAATGCTTCTTCTGTGCCCATTACTTTTTAAATACTGATATGAGCATAGGTTAGTATACACACATTATAGAAAAATAGGTGTGCCTAATGAATTCCATTTGATACACTGGGACAATGAACAACCTAGCTAAGGTACATCAGTTTTATTTCTTTTCTTTCTTTTTTCTCGCCATATACCACTTATGATGATCTTTTTCAATGAAAAGTAAAGAGGTATGGTTTTATAATAAGTTTACATTTGCATATTTGTTGACACAGATACTGCATACAGGTTGGTTACCAGTTAATATTTAGATTGACTAATTAATAGCTGCACAATTTTCATAATCTGTTGTGCCATACTATTTTATTTTATATACTAGACAGTTTGAAGTATTCTGGTTTTTCGTTGGTGTACTTTTTTTAAAAGTTAGTATATACATTTGATCTCCTTTGTTTGAGTAAATTTGTGGAAATTCATTGTGCCGTGACAATTCTGTTGACAAATGTTCTATTGTGAAATATTTCAGTGGCATACATGTTGTCCAAGAGAAAACCGGATGATGGCCTGCAGATGCTGCATAGTATTCTTTTTGGCAAGAAGACCAAGGTCATAGCTTTCTTCACACTTGCAATCTATTAAGCCCTAAAACTTGATGCCCCTGCTTATGCACTCCTTATCTCTTCTGCTCTCCTTGTCTCTTCCAACTCACAACTGTATTGTTTGGGTTATGGTAGCATTGCTGCTTAATCATGTAAGTCTTAAATGAAGTCCTTGCATTTGCAGGCACATAGTTTGAAGAAAAACATTGGGCTGTTTTCTGGATATGTTTGGGTTGAAAATGAGGTATGTAGTCTTTCTTCTTTGCTATAAATTGTTGATTCATTGTTTTTTTTTCTCGGGGTGATGTGACATATGTGCATGGAATATGCAAGTATTAATGTCAAGTGACTTTATGATACTTTAGTGGCATACACACACACACACATACATATATATTATGTAATGTCCCTTCTTTCTCAAGCAGGAAAAGCAGAGGGCAAGAATCAAAGAGAGGCTTGACAAGTGTGTCAAAGAAAAGCTACTGTTTTTTTGTGATATACTCAATATCCCAGTTAGTAGATCTGCAGCAAAGAAGGCATGTATCATCAATGGGTTTGCTATGTACTCCACTACTGCAAGCATATGTTTTGGTAATCATTATTGTTGCATATTTCAATTTGCAGGATGAGCTCTCTGTGAAGTTATTGGAATTCCTGGAATCTCCTCACAGTACAACTGATTCTTTGCTTGTTGAGAAGGAACAGGTACAGCTGATCTTGCATTTGCTGCTTCATCTTTGCTTATGGCTTTGGTACACTCAAACCATATCTTTACCATGATGTAGTTATTCCTGTCATTATGTTTCATTTGATCTCAGAAAAGCAAGAAGCGAAAATCAAAGGGCAAAACTTCCAAAAAGTCAGCAAAGGTTAGCTCTCTTTTAGTATCTTTGTTATCTTTGAAAGCTTGATACAACAACAAATTTGTAGTTTATGATATTATTACTCTGAACTTCAAAGTAATGGTTTATGTTTACTTCTTCTTTTTTTGGGCACTGAATGGTGTTGCATGCTGATCAATTCCCATTAAAGGAGGATGTAAGTATTTGGTGGAATAGTAGGGGCATGTGCAAAATGTGGCTGCAACTGTTGTCCATAAACCAAATTGAGAACTTTGGTGTTGCATGCTGATCAATTCCCTTTTAAGGAGGATGTAAGTATTTGGTGGAATAGTAGGGGCATGTGCAAAATGTGGCTGCAACTGCTGTCCATAAACCAAATTGAGAACTTTTAAATTACCATTGTCCAAAAAAGAAGAGAAAGAACTGATAAGGATCTTTGCAGATGTGATAATAGGAGTAGAGAATGCCACTTTTCTTTCCTAACACATGGTTGTTCTTCCACTTTTCTTAGTGCTTTCCTCAACATTCTTCTCAGAAAATTTTTATAACTGAAAGAATGACATCAATTTAACTAATGAAGTGGTAGAATAATTGTTAGGGTCCTAATATAACTACTGGCAGTCACTTTCTTAAGAAACCTTTATTATTTGAAATTTTTATGTACTTCTTCAATTCAATTGGCTACTAAAAGATTAGTATGTTATCTAATGCATATAGAGTAAGTTGATGGAGATGTCCTTTTAATTTTGTCAGTCATAATTGCTTGATTTCAATGTGCATCGAGAGAAAATTATACTTGTTCCATTTGCTTGAAAACATTGTTTTACTAGTTGAGTCTGTGTAATCACCTATAAATAATTGGACACATTTTCATATGTAAGCTGTTGTTTTCTGCAAGCACCTGCCAATTCTTGCTGAAAAAGTAATTCTTCTCTTTTGTTCAAAGCAGAAGCGCAAGCGCTTGTTGAAAATAGAAGAAGATGAAAGTGATGATGAACCATCAAGTGCCAGAGATGAATCTGGGGATGACAATGATGATGAGGAAGCCAATGAAGTAGGAAGTGATCATGAAGAGAGTGGTTCAGAGAAAGAGGAAGATGAAGAGCAAGAGGAAGAGAAACCAAAGAAACAGAAGTCATATGGGAATGTCTCTTCAAAGAAAGATTCTGGAAACAAAGCAACAGAGAAGGCCAAGGCTGTGAAAAAGGATAACCCTGCTAAATCCCCAAAAAGTATGACAAAATCTACCAAAGTGTCTTCAAGTACAGCTTCCAAAAGAGATGCTTCTGATGCTGATTCACTAGTTACACCTAAGAAACAAAAAGTTGAAAAGAAAAGTCAAAAAGAAGAAAATGAGTCGGCCAAGAAAAATGCTGCAAACAAGAAAAAATCAAGCAAGTCTACTGCTAAGGTTTCTGAAAAGGAAGGTGAGTAACTTCTTCTTTATTCTTTGTTATTCAGTATATGAGCTTTTATTCTTCCTCTTTTATTTAGTTAAAACAACCTACATTTTATGTTTTTATGTTTGAGATATTGGTTTGAGACCCTTTCAGAATTTTCAATCAACTAAAATGATATGCCATTCTATTCAACTTTCTTTTAAAATGTTGGTGATCATCCAATATTTTTTCCTCACATAATACTTAGTATTCAGGGATAAATACATGAGGTAGTTTAGTTCTGAATCGCTTATTCGTTTTTATATCTTCTATTGTTTTTAAAGTTGTTTCGGAATCTTCTGGTATAGGAAAAGAAAAAAGTAGCAAAAAAGCTAAGGCAGAGCCCAGCAATGAAGAAATTCATGCAGCAGTTGTAAATATTCTGAAAGAAGTAGATTTTAACTCTGTAAGTGATATCTTCTCGTGTTAAAATACACAAGAACATGAACTTTATTTACTAATCAGGTTCATTGTACTTTTAAAAATGCAGGCAACTTTATCTGATATCATCCGAAATCTAGGTATTGACCCAAGGAAACTCTTGCATTGTTTGTTCTTAAAAAAATTGACAGTGCTGCTCTCTCATTTGGTGATTGACTGTGTATCTGTGGCTCATTTCAGGCAGTCATTTTGGTGTAGATTTGTTGCATAGGAAAGCTGAGGTGAAGGCTATAATCACTGATGTAATAAATAACATGAGTGATGAGGAAGAAGGGGATGACGATGAAGCTGAGAATCATGAGGAAAAAAATGAAGAGGATGGTGCTGAGGCTGAGAGTGATGAAAAAAAGGAAGGGGATGATGCTGAGGCTGAGAATGATGATGAAAAAAATGAAGGAGATGGCCCTGACACTGAGAATGATGAAGAAAAAAATGAAGGTGATG
>JAOTQR010000092.1:20718409-20729733 GCA_025774065.1 Solanum ossicruentum | reverse complement strand
GTGATGCTTAATATGAGAGAGTCCAGTAGAAGGATAGGCATAAGGTTTTATACATCTTCGTTGTTTCTATTTATATTTTTAGCTGGATATATCAGATGGTGAACCTGATGGGTTCGTATATAAGGCATTTGCTTTGCCTTCGCATTTCTTTTATAGCCAACCCTATACCATGTGATGCTGAAATAGGTTTCAATTTCTTGTATTTATGTTGCAGCACTCCTCTTTGCTTAATATCTGAATCTTGCAGATGCTTTATGTTTATAATTTCAGTTGTATATTGTATTTGGCCAAATGCTATTTGATTAACTGTGTTAGAATATTATCTATCCATCACAAATTTTTATGGTCCTTGTCTAGATGAAAAAGACAACATAAGAAAACAACATATTATTCACAGCAACTAATAGCAACCAACAAATTTGTGCACTTCACGAACATTACATGCATATTATAACAAGAGTACATATTTTTTTTCATACAGTTAATTAGAACTATTGAGCTTGAGCATCCTTGGTGTAGTAAGAATCCCATAAGAGCCATATCCCTTGCCCATTTCTCCATGCCCCAAGACCCTGGCTTGACTAAATGGACTGCATGATGCAAGTCCACAGCCATGCCCATTAATCTCTTTCTCACAATCCATCTGTCTCAATACACTGTAAAAGAGATTAACATCACAAGGAAGCAAAATGGGTCCTTGGCTACAATAACCATACTCCATTTCAGCATCTTCAAGCAACACTTTGAATAATGGATGGTTTGCATATTTGGCCTTGACTATAAACTTTTCTTTCTCTGGCCCAACATACACACAAAAACAGCCTTGGGGTGCTAGTACTACTGAGCTCTTTGATTTACAACCACTATGCCATGATTTGCTCTTGGACAAGATCGTCTTTTGACTTCCTTTCTTCATCGATAAATATCCCTCCAATTTCTTGAGTATCGACATGTTTGAAGTCTTTTTCACCTTATCCATTTCCATATCCGTTCACTTTCTCAAGAACTCAAGAGTTCATATGAAAGGAGCAAACAAACAATAAAAGAACAGAAGAAAATAAAAAAAAAAGGTTTTCGGTTTTGATTATTTGGATGTAGTTGTGGATTTATCCTCTATCATAGGCTAAATTTAGCAGAAATCTAGACTTTATTCTAGTTGGATCACTCATACTTTTGAGTGTCCCAATAAGAGAAAAGAATTCTTGAGAATTTGAGGTGAAGAACACATAAAGAGAATGGAAAAGAGAGTTGTGAACTATAGGTTACTTACAAGCCAATTTATATATAGGAAAGGTCACAATTACATAGAGCCATACCCAAATAGATTCTACTACTTACTATATATTGTTAAAAAATAAACACTTGCAATAGTCAACGGTAATAACAATCTCCAAGGGCATTGTTATCAACAAAAGTATTATGACGTAATCAATAGAGTACGTATCTCTTTTCTTTTCTTAAAAATTCTTGATAAAAAATATTTTGAGATATAAAACTCTATATAGTGTAAAGTTAAATTAATTAAACTATAAATATTATATATTACTACAATAACATATCTAGTGGAATTTTATAAATAAGATCTGAAAAAAATAAAATATATACAAACCTTATTATTATATTATAGAGATAATAAAATTGTTTCTAGAACAGATATCATATACTAAATAAAAAAATAAAATCAAAAAAGAAGGGCATGGTTTATTAAATTCCAATGGGGACAAAAGAGATGGCCACTTTCAGTGTATTCAACATGTTAGGAGTAAATGACAAATGATTGATCAAATATTAAATTGTTTTCCATAAACCAACATCTTTTTGTTATGCCATTCACTTGTGTTTTTTTTATTGTTTTGACTAATCCATAAATAGAGTACGTAGTAGTTGAGTCGGCAACGTAAAATAACGTGTCTAATTTGAGTAGCACTAATTTCTGCCCGTTTTATTTTTAGCATTTTCCAGGCTTTTACTTGATGTTCATCTAAAATGATTATCTCAGCTAATGAATCACTACTCGTATTATTTTACTTCTATTATTCATGCATCCATTTGAATAGTGACGAAACTAAAATTTCAATTAAGGAGATTCAAATAATGAAAAAACAAGTACATAAATTAACTGAGAGAATTCGATATCTTTATTATATAGATAAAAAATAATTTTAATTATATATAAATATTATTCTCACTGTCTCATTTTATGTTGATCTGTCAAAAAATAATGTCATCTTACTCTAATTTTAAATCATTTACCTTTGAAATTTCTCATTTACCCTTAATGAAATGATTCTTAGCCACAGAAATATCTAAGAATGATTTTAGATCACAAGTTTTAAAAGTCTTATTTTTTTCTTAAACACCATATCAAATTAAAGGGTCTCACATAAAATGAGACAGAGAGAGTATAATTTTTGACCGAAGGGGGTTCGTGAAGCCCCAGCCAAAGAGTGGTTTTGCCACTAGATCTATGTAAAATCTAGACTTGAATATCGTGAATTATTATTTAGTCTTGTTTTTCTATTTAGTTTTATTTGAGTCAAAAGTATATTGGAACTAACTTCTTTATCTCGCGAAGATAGTAATAAAATTTGTGTATATCGTATTCTTCTAAATTTCACACATAAAATTATGCCAAATATATTATTGTTATCGTATGTTTGATGTTAATTTCTATACATTCACGATGTTAAAAATTTTGTAAAACATGATACTATAATAAAGTTGTTTAAAATTGAAAAACACAAAAGGAGTTGAGACGTCTTAGTTCACAATTTTAATTTTTTTAAAAAAGCATGCACGAATGAAATTGACGAAGCACGACAGTTTTTGTTGATTTTGTTGAGAGTCGATAGGAGTAGCGGCTTACTATAGAGTAGGTTTAATTTGCAATTTGTTTTAATATATATATATATATCAAAATATCAGAATTTTAAATTTAATATTTTATATATATTTAATAATTTTTCAACATAGATATACTTTTGCAAAAATTTCTAAATTTAATTGAATTCTACCTAAGCCTGAAAAGATAGAGGGCAACATCTTGCTAACTATATTGACTATTTTAAGAAAAAAATAAACGGTGTATTACCTAAGGATTATATAATGAGAGCCCACTTTTTTATTAAGAAAACAAGTAGTAGTTGGTTATGTAATTACATACTCCAACATGTATTAAGCTTCATATCATATTTTGGAAGTTGTTTGATAAGAGTGGGTGGAAAATTCATCAGCTAAGAGATTCTAAGGATTATTTTTTGTTGTCAACAAGAATTTTGGCGCATTTGACTTATCAAACGAAATCAAGGTATGCGCAGACATAATTAAGTAAATAAAAATAGAATAAATTTATTATCTCATTTTATTTGATTTTTTGCTTGTTAATTGGGTTATGTTCTAATCTAACAAAGGAAGTTTGTTTTATATGATAGTATAATTTTTTGATGAAGAATTCGACATCCTAACACTATTGTAACTTCGCCCCAGACCACCAGATGTCCTGACGATTAATGTAAACACATGAAACTCAAAATTGTTAAATTTTGTCAAGGTGTGCGAATTGTCTAAAAACTCAAAATCGTAAATGATTTCAAGTACCATTTAATTAAATCGCCTCTTTCATAATACTTTTTATATGTAAAACATCATTATGGAATATAGTATACATATAGGTGCAGGTCTTCCTAGAGCGAATCCCGTGTATTTTATATTGAACATATAATGGTATAATTTTTGATAAATTGTTCTTCCGGAAAATGTTAGATTCAAGTATATATTTGCTCAATTTTACAGATAAAATATTAGATTGTTGAACGTTTGTAAGAACTAATGATTTCTTAGATAGTAGAATAAAAGTTTTTCGTAAGATTTTCCGTTTGATAAAAAAAGATCTTTAGATCATAATTTTAAAAGTTTATATGTTGAAAAAGAAAAGAAATTAGAGAAAGTCATTTACTAAGAAGAACCAGCGAAAATTTCTGCTTAATTACTCCTACTTGATACCCCAAGCCCATTTGTTCAAAATACAGATCGGCCCATTTATTCAAAAATGGTGATCAGCCCAACCCATTTCTTTTGGCCCATTAGGAAGGTTACTTTTGTGTGAATATTTTTCGTAGAGTTTACACAAAACACACATCATAAATAGTTAATTATCATTTTTTCTACACTATGTCAATTTACAGAAATGCATTAAAGAATATGGTAATTGGGATACAGAAATTCAATAGTTCGGCTACATTAATTTAGTTTTAGATAAAAAAATTTAGGATTTTTAAGTATCAACCGACAATCTTTAAAACATGATACATTGAACATAGAAATAGTTTAAAAATCAGAATTAATGTATCCATATTACAAAATTAATATATCGAATTATTGTAATGTATCCGGATGAAAAGACTTGAATTTTTGTAATTTTTGAGAATGGACAGGAATAATAGAAAATATAATAAATAATGAAGTGTAATTATATATTATTTTATATTCTTCAGATTTTTCAAGAGCACAGTGGGTAACATGTAAGGAGGAAGTTATTTTTCAAGAAAATATATTCTTTTAATAATTTGGTTGGTTGTTGAATTTTTAAATATTAAAATATATATTAATAATATTAACAAATTGTCTTGTAAAACTTTGGAGTTTGAAATATTAAAATTGATAATTCTTTTCTTTAATTCCTATCTTTCTTTTTTATTAATTAATTAAAATTTAAGTGAGAAATTACCTCATTAATAATATCATATGTTTTGAAGTTTGAATGATACACTCTGCTCTTAATAAAAAATGGTCATCTTTATTAATTATGTTGTTTGCAAATTTAATGTTATACAAAATAAATTGTAATGACAATTAAAATATGAAAAAATATAATTTTACTGATAAATAACATAAGTACAAATCCATTCATTCCTTGATTTTTCTCTATCCTAAGATTGCTTCGTGATTCAAGGATTACACATTGTAACATATTTTTTGAACTAGGATAATAGGACCTCCTTAAGATTTATTTCATGAAATAATTCGAGATGCCTTTGGGTAGAGTAGCCTTTGAGAATCTTAATTGGAATTTGATACATCTATTAGGGTCCCATAAAATTTTAATGTATTTCCTTTTTCTCCATAAAGTGATTATTCCAACCAAAAAAAAAATCAAACATAGTAATTAATATAATTAATCTCAGCTGCAAGTGCCGGAAACAGTCGCTCTATGTTTTTAAACATAGGGATCAGGCTGCGTACATCCGACCTCCCTTACCCCGCAATGGGTAGGAGCCTTTGAGACACTGGGGTAATGTTGTTGTTGTAATCTCAGCTGCAAGTGATGTAAAGTATTTATGTTTTCTTTTTGTCAAAAAATAAAGACTTAAATTTAATTTTCTCTCATATCACTCTCAACTTGGATTAATCCAATCCAAAATTACAGTGAATGAGATCTGCAACTAAAAGATAACAAAGCTGTAATTGCACCTATACCACTTTTTATTCTATTAAAGTTAGCTTTTGATAGTCTTCATGTAAATAATTCTTACAGTGCAAGTTGGAGAAAAGACATCAATATAACAAGACATAATTTTTTCGCGAAATATTATGATACAAAAATATAAAAATTAGTAGGGCGAGACAAAAGTGCAAATGACCCTATCGTTGCTTTATAATGTAGATGTTACTCTCTTTTTGTTAATAATCATTTGGATTATGAGGATCATATATAGTTTCACTATTTTCTTGATAATAATAATTACTCTAAAGAGAAAAAACAAAATGACTCCAAAGAAAAGGCATTGATTTAACTGCAACAAATGAAAGTCTAATATAATTCATGGATACGCAAATATATTGGGTTCATGACATATTGCTAAAGTTACAAATATTATACATGCTTGATTCTTATTGGTGGTGGTGTACGTAAGATTTATTGTGAACGACATCCATATCACTTTTAAGACAAGACACATATAATATGATCAGAAAATTCATGCAAACGATTTATATATGTTATAAATAAATCATGAAACATATCTATAGTACTATATGAAGAGATTGGCATGAACTCATTTCATATAAAAAGTAGTGGCTAAATTTCAATAAATGCATGATATCATCTTCAACACTAAAATCTACGTGTAGTGAATAATTTTATAACAAGGTGAACACGTAATATATGAGTTCGACCCCCTCTTTATCTCGTAATGAGCAAGAACTTTTGAGGTAATGGGGTAATGTTGTTGTTTGATATCTTAATGTTTATGGTCATCCAAAACTCTAAAGTAATAGTATTTAATTTTTTGAATCTATCCTCCAAATATAATTGGAGAAAAGTAAAGCTCCACTTTCTTTGATTGGGGCAATGTGTGTATATGGTTTAGGGAATCTTTCTTTTGAGCAATTGGGTTTCCCATATTTTGTACTATGGAGTATTAAATGTGGTAATGTCCTAGTATGGAAAGGGACCATGAAAGTTAGCTAATGGTCTTTGTTTAACATGTACCCTCTGTCCCATTTTATATGCACCTTTTTTTGTCCATCCCAAAAAGTATATTATATTATTCTAATTAGAAATAATTTAACTTTAAAATTATTCTTTTATCCTTGATACGACAATTCTCAACCATATAAATATCTTAGAATGATTTTAGACCATAAGTTTCTAAAGTCTTACTTTTTTTTAAATACCGTGCTAAATCAAATGGTGACACATGAGACAGAGAGAGTATATAGATAGATCGAGTACAAAATAGACTTCTTTTTATTATATTAAATTATCATTAAAACTAATAAAAGATTGGACAAAATTTTGTAGTTAAATTGCAGCCCGCGAACTTCTGTCAGAGGTGATTAGTCTCCTTACGTGGCAGCAGGGTCGAAGCTTAGCTAGCGCCATACCTGTAGTAGGAGATAGCATAGTGACTTGGCTTTGGATTTGGGGCTCGCTATTCGTCACAGCCCCCAACCAAGGGAATGGTTCAATTTATGGCCCGGACCGAGTGAAGAGAAGTGATCCTCGGCTCACGAACGGAGGAGTTTCATTGATCATACTTTACGTATTAAACATGCTAATTAAAATAGATTTCTCAATATTAGAATGTAAATGATTACTATTAATTATTCAACAAATTAGATTGGTTGATACACGCGGCACACCAACTTGATGATGCGTAGATTCGATTCGGAGAAGAGCCATCTAAGAGATTTCTTCGCGCGCCGGGAGCTATGTGGAGCGGTAAAAAAAATTAGTTAAATAACAAAAATCTCATAACAAACCTATTTAGCTACGGATTTAATAATGATGGATTACATGAAAATCCAATTAATCAAATTGTGGAACTATTTTATGAGATATATGAATACTTGTCAAAGAGGCGTGGGCTACAAAAAGAGGATTTAAAGATTTGTACGCTTTTATGCATGGCTTTCTCAAAAGCATGAAAAGAAGCCTACAAGACATCCATTTACCTCAGAAAACAAACTTTTATTTGCAAAATAGATAACTCAATACTGATGAAAGAAAGACTCTCTAAGCCTGAGTTGGATGAGATGAATTGGACTTTTCTAAATTACAAAAATTTGTTACCATTTATCAAAATTCGAGATATCATACTTGATTTTCAAATATATTATTGGACTTTAGGATAGAGAACATTTGGGTACATAGCAAAGGAATGTGTTAGAGAGACAGAACATCTGGTTATTCAAGAGCGGAGGGTATTGGAGAGGGAACGGGTGTATTCAAGAGGGAGATGGAGATGTATCAACAAGAGGAGAGTGATGTATGGTATAAGAGATTTTTGAAACTTTTTAAATGGTAGAAGATTTTAGAGATTATCGTAAAATTTATGTAATTTTACTTCTTTTTCAAATAACTACTCAGTGTTCCATTTAACAAGATAAATTCATGATAGTAGTATTATTTAAAGAAAAGCAATTTTTTCCGCTATAACTTTATATGTTCTTGATATATTCTTAATTAGTTTCAAGAAAATGTAATTTATAGTAGCACTTTATGTAATTTCGAACAATTTCATTCTTTTTTTAATTGGGGTACTATCTTACACAACTCAATTGTTCACTGTATAAAATGTGACGAATAATTTTAAATAACATATTTACGAAAGCTAGAATTAACGAAATGAAATTTATTTAGGAAGCACTATAAATAGGACGAAATTAAGATTAAAAATGCAACAACCTTAATAATAAAAGACAACAAAAACGTAATTTTATTAGTACAAGGATTGTCTTGATCTAGTTAGATACATGCACAACAAGAGAAAATATTATTACAAGAGCTGAGAATTCACTTAAGTGCACAAACACATAATAAGGAAAATGACAATTCCAATGTTATATTAGATTAATTAATTTAGGTCTTAGGTTTCTACAGTTTGCAGATTTGGCCTGTTCTTGTCAACTTCAGCTGCTCGTGCATTAAGTTTCTCAGAGTAAAGCAGTGTACCAAGCTTCCAAATGTCAATAATCTGCTCTTCAGTTAAATGGGGAAGCTTTTTCTCATCATCTAATATTATAACATGATTTTGTAATAGCTCTGGAAGTGTCTGCTCCTTTGTCACATTCTTTTCTTTGTTGTTTTTGTACACCATATATACCACCATTTGGACAACACCGAACATGAATCCTAGGATGTTTGGTGCCTATTCACGCAAACAGTGGAAAGTCAGAGTCGAATTCAAAATTTACAACATGCATCCATCATATAAAATCGCTAGTTTTTTACAGAATCTTTTGTAATTTAGCTCGTCAATTATGTTTTTGATGAATTTGAGAGACGAGCCAAATTTCAACCAGACATGCGTTTAGAATTAACGATTTTCTAATAATGCTAAGACGAAATCAATATATTAGATTAATTCAGTTGAACGTGCCTCAAATAGAAGATAGGCATTAATGAAGTTTGAAAATATAGTCATACTTACGTAAATGACGGGTTTTTTCAAAGACAAACCATAGAAGAACCACAAAACAGCACTTATTGTGAGGAAAAGTGACAGAAGAAATGGCATGTATTCCACACTCTTGGTTTTGATAACTTTTCTCTGCATGAATAAAATAACACAAAATTAATCAAAATAATTAAAAATGACCTTCAATATTTAATTCGTACGTAGACAGTAGACATACCAGTATGCATAATGGTGCTACAAATGTACATATTGAAAACACAATACATATCCATCCAACAATTTTGGCACGGTCTGCTCCTTCGAATAGAAATTGAATGACGAGTACAATTCCTCCACAGCCACCCACCACAAATAAAAGAAGTAGCTTTATAGTTTGGACCTAACACAACGTCAGAAGTTACCTTTTAGATGATCTGATAATCCAAAAGTAGGTGGACAATAAATTTACGTTTGTTAGTTAGTGTATAGAAAAAGCTTACCCTGGCTTTCTTTGGTGCATATAAAATGTAGAAAACGACGTAAAATGTTTCGATAAAAACACCAAAGACGTTTATGATGATAACTTGAATCATGCCATTGCCGCTGCCTTCGAGAAGTGCGTAGTATATCAAAATTATTGCACTGACTAATGCAACCACATATGGAATTGATTGATAGCCTTCTGTTGATTTCTTCTTGTAAATGTTATAAAATGTTGGCCTAAAAATGTGTATATATATACACACACACACAATAACGTAAGTACTTAATTATTTTAAATCTATATCAATCGATTCAAGCAACGAGAGACTCACAGTGGAGAAAGGAACACAATGGATGAGACAATCATGCCTGAAAATATAGAAAGGAACAAACAAACAAGAGAGATATGAACTCTTTTGGAAAGAATGTAATAAGAAAAGAGCATGCAAATTATGTCACATTTATGAAATAAAATAGGAATTTATAACTTACCAAGGGTACCAAAAATAGTAGATAAGTGACTAATGTCAAGCATGGTTGTTAATTTTTTTTCTTCCTGAACAAATAATATGTGTAAATCTCTACCTCAATTTTCTTTTATCACAAAGAGCTTCAAGACTTGCAGGTTCTAGTTGACAGTGGAATTAGGAAAGCTAATTGATGGACATATATATAGACAATTAAAGTAGG
This sequence comes from Solanum ossicruentum, assembly GCA_025774065.1. NCBI lineage: Eukaryota > Viridiplantae > Streptophyta > Magnoliopsida > Solanales > Solanaceae > Solanum > Solanum ossicruentum. The sequence goes on along the minus strand of JAOTQR010000092.1, from coordinate 20,719,660 downwards.
TGGAACAACAAAAAGGTCTTTTGTTTTCTGTTGTATTTGGGACACGTGTTTTAAGGAAAAAGAGATCCCTTGCAGTTGCAAATTTCTTTGGAATTCAATTTATATACACTAACGTTATAAAGAATTTGTATACATTATCTGTATATTTTTGATATATACATTATAGCAAATAATTATTCATGAAAAATTAATCTTAATGGTTGATTATCCGGAGAAGGGTTCTAATATACCCTTCAACTATATGAAATAGGTCAAATATACCCTCCATTAACCTTTTGGGCCAAATATACCCCTAATGTTTTTAATAAATAGCTCAAATTTGCCCTTCAAGTTAACGACCCATAATTCTTTTTCATTAATGACGTGATAGTTTTCTATTGGCTACTCAAATTTTCATATAATTTCAGAAACGGAAAAGGGTCTAATATATCCTTTAACTATATGAAATGGTCCAAATATGTCCTTCGTCTGCCTTTTCGGTCAAATATGGCTCTCACGTTAATAAAAAGCCCCAAAAATATATTAATTAAAACAAATATTTGGGTTTGGAATGAGGTGGGTTTTTTTATTAATTAAAATAGATATTATAAAATATGTATTCATTAAAATAAATACTTTGAGTTAAAACGATACTTACTTTGAGTTAAAATGTATGGGTTATTTACGGGTGCATTTGGAATGCGACGAACGTTTTTTATTAATTAAAATAAATATTTTGAATTAAAATAATGTTATACAATGACCTCCAAATACCGCTCAACTCAAATGATGTGCTGAAATCAGTTTAGAGGTAAAAAATGTATTAATTTTAAGTATAAAATTTTTATAATATTTATTTTAACTCAAAATATTTATTTTAATTAATAACAAAAATCCGCCTCATTTCAAATCCACCGTAAATAACCCATACATTTTAACTCAAATAAGTATCGTTTTAGCTTAAAATATTTATTTTAATTAATGTATTTTTATAATATTTATTTTAACACAAAATTTTTATTTTAATTAATAAAAAAATCCTGCCCTGTTACAAATCCAAATATTTATTTTAATTAATATATTTTTGGGTCATTTTATTAACGTGAGGGGCATATTTGGCCGAAAAGATAGATTGAGAGTATATTTGGACCATTTCATATAGTTAAAGGGTATAGTAGGCCCTTTTCCGTTTCTGAAATTATATGAAAATTTGAGTAGCCAATAGAAAACTGTCACGTCATTAATGAAAAAAAATTATGGATCGTTAACTTG
>JAOTQR010000092.1:20695636-20710372 GCA_025774065.1 Solanum ossicruentum | reverse complement strand
GTTTCCTTTTTTTTTTCCCCTCTGTGGTTAAGAAGTTTCTCAATTAAAATAAAGCTATAACTAAAAATTCGTACATTACACTTGAGTTGTCTTTTACTAGATAAATATATGATAGAAAAATATACCCAATAAAAGCAACATCTCATTTAAACCAAACCTATAATTTTTAACATTTCGTGCCTTATCAATTTCACATTGATACCAAAATTTTCCATTTTTATCAACCAAAATTCATGTTTGTGGATAAAAGAGTGAGATAATTTCTATGCGACATAAAACAAACAAACAAAAAATACTCAATATGTCATATAGTTTTTTTAAATAATTTATCCTAATTATTATATCTACGTCACAATTTTCACAGCCGGATGGAGTCAAAGATTTATTATTTTTTGGCTTTGAGGTACGATGGAATAAAGCAAAATATTTCTTTAAATTGTCTGCGTTTCTTTCAATTGTGAAGTAGCAGTTAATCAATGCAACTTTCGACGCTCATCATAGGTCATTCGGAAACAGTCGACCTATGCTTTAAACATAGTGGTCAGGCTACCTACATCCGACCCCCCTTACCCCGTAATGGGAGAGAGTCTTTGAGACAATGGAGTAATATTGTTGTATTATGTCTACGTCATACAAATCATATAAAATTTGTGTACACTGCACTCTCTACACAATTAATTCACTTATAAATTACACTAATTTTGCTATCAACTTTATTCTATAATGCATAGACTGCTTTTTGGCTTTCCCTTCAATTCTTCTGGACAAGATTTATCTTCCGTCCAACTTTATGTATACTTTCCCAATCAGGATTGAAACAAGGACGTGGTGCCTACAATTTTATCCTTAAATCCCCAATCACAAAATATATACATAAATTTCCATCCTCTCATTCTTTTTTATTTGTTTATTATTATTATTTAGGTGTCTCTAATTTTAATTTCTTCATACATTTTTTCATGAAATATATATATCAATCACAAGCTTTAATAAATATGTGAATCTAAAGAAAGTTGAATTTAAAAAAAAAAAAAAAGAGAAGCATGGAGCAATTGGGCGTTCTAGCTTTATTCATGTTGCTATTATATTCTATCTGTACGTACATATTTTTAAATTGCATGCAAAGAGGAAGCATTAAAACATTTTTCTGTTAAATTATCGAACTTACTGTTCCTAAAGTCCTATTTTGATAAAATATATTATCAGTAATGTACCTTTCCTGGCATTCAATAACTTATTTGTACAAACTTCTAACTAAATCTCTGCTTATTTTAAAAATTATTTTTAGTAAGTACTTTTCAAAAAAATATTTTTGGAGAAAAGTTGTTTGTATTTGGGTAATCATTTTTGTCAATATTAATTAGATTTTTTCAATTCTTCAAAAACAGCTTCTAGGTTTCTGCTATATATTCAAAATCGAGCACTTATTTTTTAACAAATATTTCATCAGACACTTCAGCTTTTAAAATTAGCATTTTTGGGGGCTCCCACCCCACTCCCCAAACCCTCACAAAAAAATTGGTATACTTACTTCCATCGAAAAACTCGAATCCTGAATTCAAGGGGCTCCTCTTCTCCTCCTCTCGGAGAGATACCCCCACCACAGGTGATGGTACTTGATCGATGGGGGGATGGAGCCCATTTGAATTCAGGATTCATGATTTAGTTTCAAGAGAAAAGCAGATAAGTGAAAGTAGGCACGTCAATTGGGATCTCTTCAATAGGAGAATTCAGCTTGTAATTACATTGCTTTGCGAAACTGTTTTACATAATCAAGGGAAATAATTTTAACACTAATAGTTGAGCTAAGCACTGAAAGTTCTTAAATACAATATTGAAAAACATATCCAATTCAGATGAAGGCAATAGATTGTATATTGATGAATATCTTTTTACTAGAAAAAGACGATTTGACTACTAAGGAGGGCAATTAAACAGGAGTAATTAATAAGGAAAAGATACAATTTTCCTGGAGTTACAGTTTGTTCTCCTCTAGTTTCTTTTTAATCTCTTGCTCGTTAATTAGTTATAAATTATAGGAAATTTATATAAACCATGACATTATGATCTAGCAATGTGCTAATCGTAGGAAGTACTGACAAATTATTTATTCTCAATATACACTCAAGTATTTTTATATGCATGTCATTTGTTGGATTTTTTTTTGTCTGCGATAATTTTTAGCCAGAGTTTATTAGGAAAAGAGTCAAAAATACTCCTCAAATATCGACTATTGTTTTACTAGATTTCTGCCGTTTAAACTAATTTATTTATATCCCGCCGTTAATAAACTCATCACTTTTACTCCTCAATTGGATGGAAAACCCAAATCCTTTAAAATTAGCCCCATTTCTTTGATAGACCTTTCCCTTTTGACCCATACCCCGACCCATTTCCTCATTCTTCTTCGACATCTGATTCCTCCATTTCTACAGCAAAAACCCTCATCAGCATCAAAGAAACATACACTACTATCAATGTCGGAGCATCGATGACTATGTTTACATTGGAATTTAGATACTCATGTTTTACTATAACAATCATAAACAAATAGATCTTCTCTAAATTTAGATATTAACATTATAAAAGAGCAAATCGGAACCTATTTGTGGAACCAAATGAAATGACAATGACAAATATGAGCAAATCGGAACCTATCTGTAGAACCAAATGAAATGACAATGACAAATATGAGCAAATCGGAAGTACTAATTTTAACGGCAGAGATCTAGTGAAACAATTATCGATACTTGAGAGGTATTTTTGACTCTTTTCCCGAGTTTATTTTTTTTATTAATTGTTGTCACTCACTTTTTATTAATATCTTAGATGGTCGCTCAACTTTGATTAGTTCACTTAGCAAGTCACTCAACTTAGAATAGTGTACTTAGAAAGTCACTAAATTTTATTTTATAGCTCAAAAATCACTTGATTATTAATATTTCACTTAGAAAGTCACTCTTATTTTATTTAAAAAGTCACTCCACTATTTTAAATTATTTTTTCATTAAATTTTGTTGAGATGTAATTTTTTATTCTGAATTAATTTTAAATTAAAAAACTAAAAAAATCTCATTTAAATTATTTTATTACATTTTTTTAATATAATTTTAAAAAATATTTTTTAAAAAATAATAAAAGATTGCTCCTTTGCGTCTTTTTGATTGCGCCTGGTTAATTCCAACATTCTTCTATTTACGGATCATTTTCTGATTACTTACTTCCAGTAAGACAATTGCTAGAATGGAAAAGAAACCTTTTTTTTTGTCAATTGCTACTATACCTTTTTCAAAAAAAAATATAATTAAACCATTGGAGAGAATCAATAAGATAATTAAAATAGATATCTTATCTTTTTTTTAAAAAAAAAAGTTTAAATTAGATATTTCAACAAAGTTTAACTGAATAAATTATTTAAATTGTTAGGTGATTTTTTAATTGAAGTATTCGTTGGTGAGTGACTTTCAAAGTGAAATATCAATAGTTGAATGACTTTTTAAGTGAAATAGCAATATTGAGTGATTTTTGAGTTATAAAACAAAGTTAAGTGACTTTCTAAATGAACTATTCAAAATTAAGTAACTATTTAGCTATCATCTCTGTAATATAACATAACACGTGAAAGTTGAATTCAAAGAAAACTAAGTCATTATAATGGAATGTTGCTATAGTAAATAATTGTTACAGGAAAGCTCGAATTAAAGCACTAGAGTTGTAAACTCAGAGATGAGAAAGTGACTGCAATTAGAGTTTGAATTAAAGGGCAAATATATTTTACAATTGATAATTAAGCACTAATTATGTAAATACAATACACATCAAATCAAAATAAGCCAATAATCGTTATATTTGGCTTAATATAGAGATGCATCCAAATTTACAATTAAGTTGCCAAACAAAGTTACAAAGTCTCAAGCTTCCACTGTTTGCAGCTTGGAGACAACCTTCTCATTTTTAGCAGCCTCGGTTAAATTTTCATGATTTTTCTCTGAATAAACAAGTGAAGCAAGTTTCACAATGTTAATAATCTGCTCTTCACTTAATTCTGGAAGCTTCTTCTTGTCCTCCTCTACAATTATAACATGGTTTTTGAGCTCTGGAAGATTTTGCTCCTTCATAACAACTTTGTCTTTCTTGTTGTACATCACATAGAGTATCATTTGGAGAATACCAAAGATAAATCCCAACACATTTGGAATCTATTGAACCAAAAAAAAAATTAGTTATATAGTTCAAAAAATTATACATATTAAATTTAGTGGCGGAATCAGAAATTTCGTCAAGGATTTTCACACTTTTAGAACATAGTGGATGATTTTTGTATATCAACATTGATATATATCAAAATATCTATATTTAATCTGTATATTTAAAAAAGTTTTTCGATGAAGGGTGTTCATCTGACCACCCTTAGATGAATGTAGCTTTAGCTCAGATATTAATAGGATATGAAAGTTAGAGAACTTACAGCAATGTTGAAGTCTTTTAATAGAAGACCATAGAAAAACCACATCACAGCACTTAAAGTGAGGAAAAAAGAGAGGAGAAATGGCATGTATTCCACACTCTTTGTCTTGATTACTTGTCTCTGCATTTAATAGGAAATTCAACATCATTATTTTCCTCTACTGATAGTAATATTGCTTGTACTTTCTAAAACTCTTGATGCATGTGTGTCAGATATAGATGCACTAATATTTTTGAAGATCCGAGTGATATATTACAATTTTTTTTAACATGTTGTAACAAGTTTGCTGACTTATTTTGTAGATAACTGATACAGTTACCTATAATTATCTTTCAGATGATCTGATATTGTAAGTTAAATGTTTCAATAATACGTTTGATTCTTGTATGTCCAAACTTACCACTATGCATAATGGTGCTACAAAAACACACAAGGAAAATACAAGGCAAATCCATCCAACAATTTGGGCACGACTTGCTCCTTCGAATAGAAATTGAGTGACGACGACAATAATTCCAAATCCACCAACCACAAATAAAAGAAGTAGCTTTATAGTTTGGACCTGTATTTGTAAAGTCAAAAATCAATTACGAGAAGTTATCCATAATTATCTCGTAGGTGATCTGATACTTCGTTTACGTTTATTAGTATATAGAAAAACTTACCCTGGCTTTCTTTGGTGCATATAAAAGGTAGAAACTAACATATAAAGTCTCAATGAAGCATCCAAAAGTGTTAATAGTGATGAGAAGTGTGGTGTTGGTCTTGAGAAAAGCATAGTAAATCCAAAGCATTGCACTGAATAGAGCAACCACATAGGGAATTGATTGATAGCCTTCTGTTGATTTTTTCTTGTAAATATTATAAAATGTTGGCCTGTACAAACATAATTAATTATGCAAATTAACTCTTTGAAGGAGGATAAAAAATGAACTTAAGGAACAAGAGACCTACAGTGGAGAAAGGAAGACGAAAAAAGAGATAATGTTTCCTGCAACATAGTTCAAAAAAGGATAAATTAGTAATATTAGAATATTCCATGCAATCATTTAATTATGTACCTAAATGATTGAGGATATCTAAGTACGATGATGTTATTGATAATATTTTATTTCCCCTGTCTGATACTTTCTTTAGTCCTTTTTATATGTTACCTTTTGTGATTTTACAAAATAATATAGTAAGAATAACATATAAAAGGGAAATATATACTACTATATACTGGTAATAAAGAATAACTAAGTAATAAATATAGCAAGTGAATATCTACCAAGGACACCAAATGCAAAGGTCCAGTGGTCAGAAAATCCGGCCATTTTTTTTTTTACTAAAGAAAGAAATATTTTGCCTTTGCTGTCTTACTTGATTAGTTCTACTTGAAAATGAATTATGAAGATAGTTCATCTGAGATGTTTATATAGTAGTAAGTTTTAGTTGAGAACTTCTCTTTATGATAAACTGTATTTCTTTTTCAATACCTTTTAAATAAAAAATAAATTAAAGCACTTTTTAATGAGGTGTTTTACTATTATATATTCACAAAGGACCCCATGTAACGCTTTTATTATGTCATCGACTCATCTTCTAATCCATAGGGGCACTAAGCTTGCTACTGACGAATTAGATTATTCACTCTCTCGTTTGATTTGATATGAAATTTAAAAAAAAAATTTAATTTTTTATTTAAAATAAATCATAGATATTTGTGTGATTGATTATCTCACAAATATTTAGGCAATATTTTAAAGTTAAATCATTACTAAGTATATATAAATCTGTGTCATTGTATGAAATGAATAAAAATAAAAATTGGGAAAGATGGAATATAAACTAAACTTTTAAATTAGATTTTTTTTTAAAATTTTCTGTAAACAAAGCGTTTTCCTAATCAGCAAAAGTTCAATCCAGAAATGATGGAGGGACCAGTACTATTGTTTGCCATTTGGCATTAATAATTAATAGACTCGGATTATATATAAAATGCTGGCCTTCATTATTTCTACGTAAGAAGAACAATTTACTACAATAGGATATGATTTGCTTTAATTTGGAAGCTTTATTAGTAGGCTTATCTTGTCTACTAGGTGGGTTGTGGATTATGTCATTTATCTGTGTATTACGTAATGAAAGTAAATGAATCAATTTCTTACAGCAATATTATCCTAATGGCTCAAAGGTTCCCATTCATTGCGGGGTAAGGGGGGTCAGATATACGCAGCCTGACCCCTGTATTTAAAAACACAGCGCGACTGTTTCCGGATGACCCATGATGAGCGTCGAAAGTTGTATTGACCAACTGGTATTTCACAATTGAGAGAAGCGCAAACAGTTTAAAGAACCATTTTGCTTGATTCCATCATACCCCAAAGCCAAAAAATAATGAATTTTTGGCTCCATCCGAGATTGATGGAAAAAAATGAATCCAATTTCTTGTTTTTATATATATATAACGGATGGCTTTCCAACCAGATTTGTAGTGTTTCGTAACAATATAATATTTTGTTACAATATGGTGCACACTACACAGGAGCAGAGCCACATAGTAATAAGGGGTTTCATCCGAACTTTTTTCGATGAAAAATTATATTATTTTTATATGATAAAAATATTTTATATATATATATATAATAGATGTTGAACTCCCTTCGTTTTGTTAATTTATCTATTTTTTAAAGTTTTGAACTCTATTAAAAAAAATCCAGAATCCCCATGCATGCATATTTTGTGCAATACTACTCCCAAATAAGGTGCTATGAGCACCACAACTAGGATAGAAATCAAAATTATCATATTTTGGGCAATTCCAAATCATATTTAGGGATGAAGGGTAAGATATAAATGTTTCTTTGAGATAATTAATATATGTGCAGAAATTAATTTTCTTTTAACAACTTGGATACTAACTTTTATGGATTTATATCAAAATCTTGAACTATATCTTATATCATTTTGCTTTTTCTTCATGTTTTCTTGGATAAGATTCGTCCTGTATTTATCCACCTTTAGATTTAGAAAAGGAAAAATAATGGGAGACAACAAGAGGACGAAGCTTTAATTTAGGATCTTGTGGATGGCTATCATGCATGCCTTTGAATTATATATCTGCTTTTTCCCTATCATATTTGAAGCCATGCAGGACGACGTGGCTAATTTATCCTCAGCCCGAAACAAAATATAGTAAAGCACTAAACTCCAGCTATGCATGAATTTATTATACTTAAGATTTGTACAGATAATATGCACATATATATATTTGATTCATCTCTTGATCTTTTGATTATTTAAGTTTTCTATTTCTTTCTTTGATATATCTGAGCAAAGAAAATAGTTATTCACTCTAACTAGCTCGTTTTCAAAAATTAGAACACGAGTTTAGAATTATTTAAAATCCGATAAGAAGACAATATTACTCCTATAATTGTATGTAATTAGTATTCACGGTCAACTATTTACATGGGATAATCTAACACCTCACTCATTGGCCGTACACTCTGAGACTGAACATTGGAATATGAACAACACATGGATATTATGTTAATCTTCTTTTATAACGAGATATTCTCTAATGAATGCTTTCTAGCTAAGTGATTATATTTAATAAAATATAATCATTTACTTTATAAGAAGAAAAACTAAGGTACTAGCATTTTATAGAAATTCAAATTAGAATCTGTACTATCTGCATTCACATCTATTAGTAAATATTTTATAAATCATTATTAAGTTATTTCTATTTCTTTTAATTTCACTATGAAAAGAACTAGTTGACACAACTTCTTATATTTTAGTAGTTAAAACTTACAATCTAGCATATTGTCTATCTAAGCAACTTAATTATGACTCTTAATTAGGATCATAACTTATACAAACTTTTAAAAATTTCGAATAAATAAAATTTAAATAATAGAACACTTCCGATGGGAATTGAAAGCACAGTCTAGTGACTAATTGCAGCTTAAGATAGTTCTGTTGCTTATTAGTTGTAGCTTAATTTTTAAATAAATTGGAAATGTTGCAGTACATGTGGTTCTATGGTGTAGTGGTTAGCACTCTGGACTTTGAATCCAGCGACCTGGGTTCGACTCCCGGTAGGACCTAATGCTTTTTAAAATCTTCTGTTCTGTGTTTTTACTTGGGCCCAGGCCCAAGTCTATGGACCAAGCACTGTTTCTTTCTTAATCATGCACCAGCAAAGAGTCCAGTGATTAATTGGGCCTGTAAACTTGACGGGTATGGGCTTATTCGTCGTTGAAGTCATAACTCGTTTGGTGAAAAAACTCAACGATTGAATCCTTCACTTCCAACCTTATGATTGGTTGGATCGTATTAGGAATCATAGTATTATTTTTATAGTTTCTTATTCTTTAATTTCTGTTATTAGTTAGTATCTCTCCTAGATTATTATACTATTTTATTAAAATTTTCATTACTATTTGCTATTTTTATTACTGTTTGTTATTTCTTATACTTTAATTACTTCTTTTGGGGAGACTACTTGGACTATATATTATTCTTTGTATCTTTCTTAGAAAATATTCGTCAGTGATACACTTTCCTACATGTATCAATTTACGGCAAACAGTTTGTTTTTCAAAAAGAAAAAAGAAATGACAACAAACAAAATTGTATAGTTGGCATGGCACTTGACGTTGGTTGTTGGCAGTTGGCATCACACATTAATATCTATTATAATAATTCCAATTAATTAATACAAAGTATATTGTTTAATATACTATTCTAATTTTTCTTGGCACAACTATGAGATTATGTGTCAACTCAAATATCGAATTAGTTGGTAAACTACCCAATATCCTTAAATGGATGGCGCGCTATGTTGAAAATTACCAAAATTAAGGCTAAAAAATGTATGCATTTATAAATTGAACCCTCACAAGAGATTGACATAATGCTTGATTTGTCCATTTATCTAATTACATTATTTTTTTTGAACTTCAAGAAAATTCATAGCTGCTACAATCTCTGCCAAAGCCTCTGCTCTTCAAGTGAGATTTTTGTTCGCACGGAATAAATCTCTCACTGTGCAATCGCTCATAAACCACACTAAGTGAACTCTGTATGATAGCTTGAGAAAGCATTGAAAGATTTCAAAACTATGACCTCCTATGTTCCAGGTCATAAAGATTTGAATCTCTCTACAGCCTACACTTAATTCGTTAGAGCATAATTGCGGTCATTAACGATGCCAATTATTTTTAAGCATTATTGAATTATAAATGATATTTAATGAATTTTGAAAGTTGTTACTTATTGGTTTCCAGGATATGAGATTTGCTAATCACAATTTCATGACTAACTAAGAATCTTTTATTGATTTTTAGATTGTGATTTTATTTCGAAATACATAATTCAATAGAAAATTTAATTTTCCAAATCTATTTACATATTCAAATTACGCTCAAATATAAAGCATTTCGATCTATTTACATATTCAAATTACGCTCAAATATGAAGCATTTCATTATTTATTTTTATGTTCAAATCCAAAGTTAATGAATATATACCTCAACGAAAATATTAACTTTAGTGACACATGTCTTTGTTTTTCTGTCTCTTATCCAAAATTTATATTTGGAAGAAAACTCGACTTTTACCTATTTCACTTTGAAGTTATATTGTGATATTTGTTAAATTCATGATTCCAATTTTTTCGCTATATTCATGATGCGACAACGTAGAATAATGATTTCCACACCAAAAATCATTTTTAATTAGTGTAACTTTCATCAGTACCACACCACAGTAAAATATTGGTAGTTTGGTACTTAGGAAAGAGAAAGGGTCGGCCATTCCATAATTTGTCCCCCACTTACTTCCACAATAAACAATACTTCAATCATTTCAATTGCCACTCACTCCTCGTGCTCTAATTTTACTTGATATATTTCGGCATAAATTACGTGATATGTAGTAGTTTTTGTTTTAGAAAAAATAATTTAATGAAGTTTTAAAAAATATTTAATTTTATGATTTTAAATTAAAATTATATAAAAATATTTTTATTTGTTATTTTTAAATATACTGCATAGGAAATTTAAATAAATATGTCAAAAGAAAAAAGAAATGCATCATTTTTTTAAACAAAGCAAAAAAAAATTATCTTTTAAAATAGAAAAAATATTTTATTCAAAAAAATATGAAGTTTACACTCTTAATATATATTATCAAAGAGAAGATAAAATATTTCAAATAAAGGATATTTTTAAAAAAAAAAAATGTGTTTGACATCCGAAAACTAATCCACAACAATTTGACAAGTGACGATGATTCAAACTTGAAAATTTTAGTTTCAAATTAAAATGAAAAAATAAGCACAATAGATAATCAATCGATTTGTTGTATTGTTTTTTCAAGATTAGCAAAAGTTTAATTCCATTTAAATTTGTGTACATTAACAGTGCCCCGTCTATTTGGCCTTAGCTGTAAAAAATCAGTCCCTTCATTATACCACGGAGGGTCACCGTGATATGACGTCATCTCCCTCGTGGCTGACGCAGTCAACGTTTTTCTATTTGCCAGATTTTCAGTCAAAAAACCCAAAAATAGAAGAATACTTCAGCAGTAGTAATAATTAAAGTTAGAGAGCAAAAATAAAAAAATAAAAAGCCGCCTTTTCCATTTTCCTTTTTTCGCTTTCTTTTCATTGACCTTTTACCCATTCATTTTTGTACAGCTTTCTTCATTTTTTCTTCCCTAATTTTTTCTTCCAGAGAAAAAGATATGAATGGAGTCGCTCCGCCGAGGAGTTCGGGTACTGACGGTGGCGCAGTTGAAAATACGGCGTTTCTCCGGACGTATCAGACCTGGAAAGGCAGCAATGTAAGTAGTCGATTTGTTTTCTCTGCTACTCCTACCATATTTTAGGTTTTTATAATGATTATGAGTGTGATATTGTGTTTTTCTGCTGAAATTTTTCTAGGAATTTTGTGATTTAATTTCGGTTTTAGTTGAATCGATTTATTATTTTGATCTCTAATTGCTTGAGATAGTTGAAATCTACCGTATATTTGATTTCGTTATCGGCTTCGCTTTCAGATTATTTGAACAGGCCGTTGAATTAGTTGTTCATAGTTATTTTTAATTAGTGTTGTGATTCGGGAGGTAGATTCTAGTTTTCAAAAGATAAGTTTTTGACGGCGGTTTGTATTTTAACATTTTAGTTTCTACCGTTCCTGTGCCAATCATAAGTATTGAGCACTTGGCATCTTTTGAAATCTTTTTGTCACTTAGGGAATCAAGCATGGGGAAATAGACAATAAGAATTGAACCTATATTTATTGTGTGGAATACTCAAACTGATTCCATTGGACTGTAAGTTCAGGTGGTGCCACATGACAGTTGATCCATATTCCTAAGTATCTATTAACTATCTTTTCAAGTTTTGGCCATTAAGAATATACAAGAGTCAGGAGATAGTAATTTGTTTCCTTTTTTCAATTTATTTTGGGGGTGGAATGAGGTTCCGCAGAGGTTTATGATGACATGCTGTTTGGATTTGAGATAAAAGTCTGTTTGAGCCAACTAATTGGGTTCATGGTTTATGAGGACATTCTGTTTGGATTTGACATAAGAGTCTGTTTGAGCTAATTAAGTTCATTGAGAAATGGAAATAAGAAACTTAAAATCATTATCAGATGGAAAGTGATCTTGCTAGGCTGTGCATTAGTTGAGGAAAGATCCCCTGCAACTAGGGTAGCAAATTATTTAGAGATAAGTTTTCAAAGTAGGTAAGAGTTAGTATATGATTGAGATTGCATCTTATGATGTGGCCTAGCCTTCAGTGGTCTAAAAACCATGTATGTATAGGGTGCAAACGTGAGTAGACTGTAGAGACAAAAATGCTCTGTGATTTCTTTTCAATTGCCTAAGAATTGGCGGACAGAGTTATCTTGTTACCTATGCTAGTAGGTAGCAGGTACCTAATGGAGTTATTAAGGTCTCCATTACCCGAAGATCAAATGTAACAGGAAGAAAAGTTGTAAGAGTTGTTACAGTAACCTTTGGAATCTCTCTGGGGATCAGAAGTAAATACAACAGTCCAAAAGCAGAATTGCTGCAAATTCTGTATTCTTCCGACTCTCTAAAGAGGAAAAAAGAATAAACTCTGAAGCAATACTTGTAGACCCCAAAATGTTCTCCTCATCTAAAATTACTACTAAATAAAATTAAAGAACCCAAGGGTGTGGCCTAGCGGTCAATGAATGATTGAGAGCCATGAGGTCTCAGACTCAAATCCCAGTGGAGACAAAAGCACTAGTGATTCTTACCATTTATCCTAGCCTAGGTGGACAGAGTTGCCTATTGCTAGTGGTAGGTGGTAGGTATCCTTTGGAATTAGACAATGTGCTCGAAAGCTAGAGGGAACGTCAAGTTCATAAATTAAAAAAATTAAATTAAATGACCTGCAGGACCAGAACCATAAGCTACCTCCGGCTTTTTCTTTTGGAGGCCAATCTACCCCAAGTTATTGAAAAACGAAGGGAAAGAAAATAGAAAAACTATAAGCTAGCGCAACTTATCAAAGAAGCGAAAAAACCATAAGCTACCCCAAAAAAGGAAAGTTCTATGCTATCTATTTCCAGAATTTTGTGCAAAACAAATTAGGTACCTACAAATACATTAAGTCAAAAATTTTACTGCTAATGGAAGTATGAAACATTGGATCTTTACTGACATTACCTTTTACCATAAAGAGTAACATGTATGGTTAGGATATTATCCCAGTTAGCTATATTGTTGTTTGTTGCTAAAATTTTGACACTCTTTTCTTTTTGCATTTTTGGCTGTCTTAGCACATCACGTGATTTTGCTTACTCTCTCTTAATTTACGTGTTGCCTTTTGATTGTGCAGAAATTTTGTCTTCAAGGAAGGTTCATATTTGGGCCTGATGTAAGGTCGCTCTTTATGACCATCTTCCTTATAGTTGCCCCAGTTGCTGTGTTTTGCGTATTTGTTGCGAGGAAACTTGTAGATGACTTTGCTGGTCATTGGGGGTGGTCTATCATGGTCGTAGCTGTTGTTTTTACACTATATGTAAGTGCTTACTTTTTCTTTTAGAAGTTAACTAAGCTTATATTCTGTAAGCATGAATCAAAGTTCTTTATATACCTCTAGTATTTTATGGTTATATCGGCTGTCTTAGCTGGTGGAATCAAAACAAGTATTGTACCTTTTGATCAATTTCAGATAATGGAATTCTATGATTAGTTTCCTGCTCATTGGTCTATATATTTTTCTTATTATGTAAATACTGTGTTATTTACTCAGCTGTTGCTTTTCTTTGTTGTATTTGCATTCAGTTTGAGCATTAAAGTAAGTTTGGTGATTCATGAACAAAAACAAGTTCCGTTTGGACATTAATTGTAAATGTTCATAATGTGTCAAAACAACTGGCTTGTTATGATTTATTAATTGTGATCTAATTGCAAGAGATCTTTTGCCATTGCTTAACATTGTAGCTTGGTTAATTATATGATAAATCCACAACTTCATCAGACGAGAAATTTCCAGAAATGTTGTTTCTTTTGACTAGTATCTTCTCTTTACAGTCTAAAACATCAGTAGGTGCTCTGGAGCATGCCTAAAGGCTTAAGTTTTCATGCTAGTTCTAGTGTGTTTAGATGCCTCTGTTAATCGACTCAGTTTGGCAATCCATATCCATTAGTGCACAAATTCTTTTTAACAAGAATTCTCCTTGTAATTATCTTATGAACTCCAGGCTATATAGTTGGAGTGCATACTTATAAATAAGATTTGGATTGCATGAATAATTATGTCAAACATATAAAATGATCAGAGCATTCCCTACACCTCTGTTATGAACAAAAAAGGTCGTAGCATGGTTAGTTGGTCAAGCAAGAGGTTAGGTATTTTTTATGTACAATGTAGATATGTTTTGAAGATGCTATTGGGTTCAAAGGACCAAGTCAATCTTCTGCCAATATTTTCTTGTTGAACTAAATGATTGTTGCAACTAAGCAAAGATGGATATTGTTTTATAAATCACTTAATCCAATGTAGTCTGCATCAACTTTTGAAATCTACTGAACAAAGAAGAGGCACTTCGTAAGGCCATTAATAAGTGGAAGATGTGCTGCAGTCTACTCTAGGAACAAAAGTGGAAGTCTGTGTATGGAGAGAACGTTGGTTTTTCATCTATTCTCCAGAGACTTAACAACAACAACAACAACAACAACAACATACCCCAGTGCCTCAAAAGGCTCCCGCTCATTGCGGGGTGAGGGGGGGT
>JAOTQR010000092.1:20680641-20695536 GCA_025774065.1 Solanum ossicruentum | reverse complement strand
AGCCATTTTGCTTTATTCCATCATACTCCAAAGCCAAAAAATAGTCAATCTTTGGCTCCATCCGAGATTGATGGATATCTCCAGAGACTTAACAAAGACAGAAAATTCTACTAATTTCCAGATTTTAATTTGTCTTCTGTACATGCAGATTTTCCATGAAATGTTACTGTGTTGGTGGATTTAAGTAATTTTTATTATAGGTATTTTATCTTAGCTTTAAGAAACATATTCAATCTTTTTAAAAAACAGAAATTTCTAATCATGGTTCATTTCAAAAAAAAAAAAGAAATCTCTAACCATGGTATACATATAACGGTGATGAAAAAGCTTTGTGTGGGCAGGTGGGTGGGCTGGCTGGGGGACAAGAGCGCTGGTATTTGGGACATCGGATAGTGAGTGGTGTGATGGTGGAAGTTTGTATATTCCTTTATTTTTCTCTGCACTAGAGAATGTGCCTGGTTTCTCGCAGCTTTATTTTCATTTCTTGGATATCACACAAAAGTGGATTGCCTGCTTTTTAGTGTCATGTTAATACAGATGATCGTCTGTGTTATTTCCGATGTTTCTTGCTAATTTTTGTAACATAAAGGAACTACTAATTGGGTTGTTTGCTGAACGTTTATTTTATGGCCAAGAGAGTTATAGATTCATGAGCCAAAATAGAACGTAACAAATGTTATTTTCTTTGAAAGGTCTTAGTCCTGCTTATACTGACATCTGCAAGAGATCCTGGTATAATTCCCCGCAATCCTCATCCTCCAGAGCTAGAGAGCTTTGAAGGAAGTATTCAAACTGGACCTGTTCAAACTCCACAATTACGTTTGCCCCGCATCAAGGATGTGAATATCAATGGAATAACTGTTAAAGTAAAATATTGTGATACCTGCATGCTGTATAGACCTCCACGCTGTTCTCACTGTTCAATTTGCAATAACTGCGTGGAACGATTTGACCATCACTGTCCCTGGGTTGGGCAATGTATTGGATTGGTGAGCACTTTATCCTAATCTCTGAAATTTTTTTCTACTTTGCTGTTGGACCCTACAATATCTTAATCTTTTTCCGGTTTTATTTTGCTCTAAAATCATGTCTTTGCATTGCATGGATGGTTTTTCTTCTTGTTTTTTCTTTGTAAGTAACAAACACAGTTCATATTCCTATTTGTTTATTAGTTTCATAACTTCTTTAACTGTACGCAGTATTCCAAAAGAAAAAACATTTTTTTTAACCCTCAGGGGTTGGCTGGTAGTAATAGACTTGAGCCTTTGGGGTTTGCTCCCTTTCAAGGTCTCAAGATCGAAACCCACTTGGTGCGAACAATTTCTGAGGGCCATCTGACTGGGTAAAACCTGAATTAATCGTGATGCACTTGCGGGAAACTCCTTGCCAAGGGCTTGTGCACCCCCAGGATTAGTCGGGGCTTTAAGAGACTCGGACACCCGGAGCAAATAAAAAAGAACAGCATTTTTTTGAACTATAATTGTTGTCTATTCTTTTTTGATCAATAATTTTTTATGATTATTCATTGTTTGATTGTGATCAATTGGTTTTGTAACTCTCCGTACGTGGATCATACTTTGATTATTGCTTGAAAGATGCCTTGGATTCTGAGTTCTGAGTGACTTGATATCTGCATGTTAGCGTATACTGTTTATTTTATGTTCATGACCAGTGTACTGCATCCCTCGGTTTTTCCTGTCGTCCCAAAAGGATTTCAGTCAGTTATCATTTCTCCTCTTTGTTCTGCCTGAATCCCCGAAGCCTCCTCAAGGACATGTTTTGGGTCATTAAATTCTTCTCATTAAAGGTCGTAAAGCTAGAATGGCACTTCACCAAGCTTTCAGTCTGTCATGAACTTTTCCCATCCATGCCACTCTTTAGGTTAACAACACCAGCCAGTTCATGGTCAAGTTAGTTCTAAAGTATATTGACTTAAATTTGTCTACTTGCTAAATGTTTTATGATCAAAGATTGAGTGATCTGAGTGGGGAACGACTCCTCTTGTTTTCTGTTCTTTAATTTTCGCTAGCAAATGTATTGTTTAAAAATATTTTCCCTTTGCAATGTTATCTGCACATCTTCTCCTCACTTAATCCTGGTAGAACATCTTGGTTCTCCCTTTTTGCGATAAAGGTCATCTAGGTGTCTAAGTTGTGGAAACGATTTTTCTTGTCTGATCAAAGTTTCTGTAAGCGCCTTCATACAAAATTTCTAAGTGAAATCTGTTAGCCTTTAAATTGAACTACATTCTGTTTGGTGGTGCAGAGGAATTACCGCTTCTTCTTCATGTTCGTATTCTCAGTTACCTTACTTTGCCTATACGTCCATGGCTTCTGCTGGGTCTATATTAGAAGGATCATGGATGGTGAGCAGACCAACATCTGGAAAGCAATGGGGAAGACTCCTGCCTCCATTGTGCTAATCGTTTATACATTCATATCAGTCTGGTTTGTTGGTGGTCTGTCTATCTTCCATCTTTATCTTATAGGGACAAACCAGGTAATATATTCTTTTTGACAGCTGTAATGTTTCAGATGTTTTCACTTCTTTTTCTTTGTTTCTGTAGTTCTCTAAATGATTAAAGCTCATGATGGACTTTGATTTTCTAGGATTAGGTTAATGTTTTTGACACTTGAGTCTTCTATCTGCTTGCAGTCTACATATGAAAACTTTAGATATCGATATGATCGACGGGTTAATCCTTTTGACAAAGGTGTAGTCCGTAACTTCTTAGAGATATTCTGCACCAGTATTCCTCCCTCCAAGAACAGATTCAGGGCCAGAGTGCAGAGAGAACCTGGGATACCAGCTCGTCAAGTGGCTGGTGGCTTTGTTAGTCCGAACTTGGAGAAAACAATGAGCGATCTAGAAATGGGAAGGAAGCCAGGTTGGCATGAGACTGCTACAGGAACTGATGATTTTGATGGACAACCTAGAAATGATAATCAGTTAGATAAGGATGAAGAGCTCTTGGCTGCATCCCCAGACCTAAGCAACACCACCTTGGCTGAAGGGCGTAGTATCCTTCATCCCAGGCGCTCTAGTTGGGGAAGAAGAAGTGGAACTTTGAATATACCGCCTGATGTAATTGCCATGGCATCTGAAATTGGAGTGTCTAATCGGACTACTGTCAGTGATAGTGCTTACCGGATTGACAACCAGCAATTGTAGTTTGCCTGTATGCTGTTTAAATTATTGTAGAAGAACTGACAAATAGAGGTCTTAAGCCAAAGGATGATCCTATGACCTGTCCATCCCTTCAATCGACGTGGTCAGGCTTGAGGAGGTGTGCTGTTGTGTGTATAATTCTGTTTTCCATCTACGTTTAGTTTTCTATTGTTGAAAGTTCATTGAAATGTGCTTAATCTGCAAACAGAAAATTCTCACCAGTGATGGCTTCCAACTGTTATATGTGATATATTGTGAAGATACAAACTCTATTCTACTTATTCCCTCTTTTTGGGTAATTGCCTCAAGTTATCACATATGTGAATCTATAGCCACTGTTAGCATCAGCATTTTGCTCCAGATGTGCACACTCCTTGACTTGACAAGTTTTCTAGAGAAACACATGGTCAGTTTTAGCAAGGGCGTAAATGGTTCGCAATAACACTGAAAGAGTATCTTCAAAGCAATTTATGGACATTTATTACCTAGAAAGGCAGCCTTTACGTCTTCTTTTACTTTGATGCCTCCATTAGCAACGGCTGTTTGGTCGTTGGATGGGATGAAGAGGACTATATGTCATAGATCACATTCAGATTCTCAAGAGGAAAGCAGATCAAAAATAGGTTGTTTAACAAATTCATGATGCATCTCAAGATTTTCCATTCATGTTTTAAGGACGGTCCATGCCCAAAAAAAAAAACAAAACAAAACATACCCGTGGAATCCCACAACATGCAAAAAAACAACATAATTAATCAATTTGTTGATCTACACTACAAAATCCCAAATGAGAGAAGGCATCCATCTGCGGTTACAATAAATCACGCAACGAATGTATTGAGAATAGACCTTGTGCGAATTGTAATTGCTACCATCTAATTGACAGTGTATTTTAGTTTTCATTAGCACAATGGAATGGGAAGAGCGCATATTATGCAGCTAAACATTCTTCACTGCATGTTCTGAAACCGTTTGACAAGCATGAGGCTCATTTCCATATAACGTTGTGCACAGTTGGTTAGACAATTATGTTCACTTGAGCTGAACTTGCTTCCAGGTGTTCCAGTGATACATTTATCCCAGCAAGTACTTGTAAGCTTTCCAACCATTTCATTGATCATGGCCCTTTCCTTCTCTTGCTGTAGAAAATTAAGAATTAGTGAGATGAACACACTCTTAACCATATCAGAATACTAGGGCTATTAAGAAAAGCAGAATACAACGGTTAACTGGACAACTGATATTTTATAAATTGCTCAACACAAAGAGGAACAACGAAAAAAACAAAAAAGGGCCCTTAAACAAATCAAGACATCGAAGCAATTCCAAGTCATGGAATATCCATTCTAATACTATAAGAAATGCAAGATTCTGCACTCACATTAGCTTAAGATTCCAAAGCACTCTGAATCTCTTAACTTAATATGCGAAAGAGGAAAAGGCAATGAACAAGATCCGAACGATCCTCACAAATATGTATTGTGAAGAGGTGGGGAATGGTTGACAGCTATGTGAGAATTTCAGTAAGCATATTTACTGTAGTCATGAGGAAATAATGTTTAGAAGTAGCTGGAGAAACTTTCTAATAAACTGTTCTACGGAGAAAGAACATAAATTCTTTAGGCAAAACCTGACTAAGAATCCTATTTTACTAGTATGTTGTTTCCAACAGGCCTCCAAAAATTGCAGCACCAGAATTAAGTATGTACAGGTTATAGATGCAAAAATTAGGGACTAGCACTTAAAGTGAAATCCAAAAATAATGAGCTCGAACAACTTTAACAAATCATGATTTTTCCAAGATGGTATCCAAGTTCCTTATAGATGACCTTCACGGAGTGACTTCCTGTTAGATTGATGGCACAGGACTTGGGACATAATCAGCCATCCCGCAAGCAAAAAGGTAAACTAGCAAATAAAACTTCCGTGTAGCTAGAGTAAGATCAAACTGTTATTAAGATAAATGAGCTCAAAAGATTTCTTCTCATTAGTTTAAGAGCTGCAAACTCATTCAAGGAGCTTCATAAGAGAAAATGAGCACAAAAAATTAACTCTTTACTAGTTTAATAAGCTGAAAATTTTATTCAAAAAGCTTCATAGAAACTTTTGGGTGATTCTAGTTCCATTCCTTATAGGAATTTGCAGAATCTACAGTTTTCCAGTCTTATTGCTTTAGTAAGGTCAGAAGAAAAAGTGGGATCAAAATCACAAACTTAACTGTGTCAAATTTTGGTTCGCATCTATTCTATAGTACCACCGCATGTTGGAGGATTATTGCAGGTGATTGCCTTATCTCACCAGAAGTAGGCTTTATGAAACTAAGCCAGAGAGACAAACAAAAGGAACCAATTTCTCAACTATTTAGATCAATATTAATAGAAAGTCAAATGAAGCATTATTGAGCTCAGTACCATTTTAATAGTTTTTTTTTGAGATTTGCACCGGGTGTCCGAGTCTCTTAGAGACCCGACTAATCCAAGGGGTGCACAGGCCCTCGGCAAGGAGTTTCCCGCAAGTGCACCACGGTTAATTCAGGTTTTACCCAGTTCGATAGCCCTCAGAAATTATTTGCACTCAGTGGGTTTCGATCTTGAGACCTTGAGAGGGAGCAATGGGTTGCGAGGGAGCAATCCCCAAGGCTCAAGGCTCAAGTCTATTAATAGTCGGTATACGCCCTATAACAATGTTTCAGGATGAAAGATCCATGTGAGTAAATAACACAACTCTAACCGGAGCTATCAACACTTTCCGATTTAAGAGTAATAAAATTCAAAGGAAAACAGAGACAGACGACACTTCTGTAATCACTAAACGTTTTGACTAAAGCAGCTGAAGTATCGTCCAGAACAAAATGGAAGGCAAATTTAGTTCCAAGCATCTCAAACAATAAGTACAAAGCCGAATAAAATAAGTAAAGTGTGCTTGCATGGCTGTGCATAAACAGATATATACAATCAACCTAATCGGAAAAACTCACATTGAGAAAACTCTGCAATTCTGGGGACTGAAGAGCTGAAGGATCCATGGAGACTTCCCCGGAGCAAATCTAATGTTTCTGATTTTTCCGGTTAGAAGGAAATTCTATCGACTAGAACCGTATTGCAAAACCCTAACCGATGGAATCGGAATATGTAGAATTAGATAGTTGTGTTGGACTGGCCCATAAATTTTAAAAAGATTTGGACTTCTAAGCCCATTAAGCGTCCGTAAGTTGATGGCCCGTCTCTATATTTGTATCGTTTAAATTCATTATTAGATAAGATAAAAAAATTCATTTTATGTAACGATTATGATCACGTCATTATCTTAACATTTCTTGTCATTTTGTCTTTATTTATTATTTAATAATTATATTTATCCCTTTTTGGTCTGCCTTTACATAATAGTTCTATCTCATACCCTACTTTTCTTGTCAGTTTATCATTCAACTCATGGATATGATATATTATATAACACCGGAGACCATCAAAATGATTCAATCTATCTAAACAATGTATTCATTAAAATAATATAATATGATACCATGCAGTACAATATAGTACATTATGAAATAATACGTAACAACTAATCAATAACTCAACATGCTCAATTCTTACAAAAGTTAAATTTTTTTAAATATTTATTTTCTTATAACATATCACACAAAAAATAAGTTATTTTAAAACTATTTTAGTAAAAAATTTATGAATCAGTTTGAATTATATATTAAAATGATATTTAAACGGATTAAATTAGACGAGTCTTAATTTAACTAACATACTCATTAAGTGATAATTAAATATGTAAAATATTATTTACACATGTTATGCAAATGTTGGTTGGTATATTTAACGGAGGGGGATAATTTAAATTTTGGTTTCACCTTTATTAGATTCTTCTTTTTCAATTCATTTAGGCTTTAGCCTTCCAATTCCTTTTTTTTTCTCTTAAAAGAAGGAATTGAAATGCATTTCAAATTTCCTAGAATGGGCTGTGGCGTTTCCAAGATAGACGCCAATGGCGTTGCCATACCTAACAGATCAATTATCCCTAATTTCTCTACTAAATGGAAGCACACAACCAAATCTGTCCCTCATAAGAAAGAAAACTTGTTGATGCCTGAAAATAGACCTTCAATTTCTGTTTCAAAATCTGATGATAATAATTTGTATTGTGTCATCCCCCAGGGGGCTAACGAAAAAAGGATCGCAAAAATAAAGACATTGGTTGAGGAAGCCGAAAAAAATGATGAGAGAGGACTACTACGTAAAGATGAAGGAAAGGAGATGGAGGATGATGATAATAATAATAACGATGATGAGAGGGCGATTAGTAAGGGTCGTGTTGATAAGGAGAATGTTAATAATGATTTCCCTAGTTCACCGAGTTTTAGGGTTTATTTCAACGATAAGGACGTTAAAACAAAGAAGTTTAATGATGGTATGTGTAACAATTGAAATTATTTACGAAACAAAAAATAACTTTATAATTTATCAAAAATTAATTAATTTTATGATGATACGAATAATAATTCTTCATAATATAATTGTATAATGCAGATTATAACTAGGTTGGCTTGAAGGACGTTACCGCAATTGCAGCTACAATATCACCAACAAAGGTGTGCATGTGAATTTAACAATTATTAGTTCTTTTCTTTTGCATGATTTCTTTTTCTTTCAGATAAAAAATATTTATTATTTAACCAAGAAATTTATAGCTAGAAAGTTAGTAAATGTATAAATTTTCGTTGTTCAATATTAAGATTGTCAATTATGGATATCTTTCTCTTTTTTTGCCAATTCATTTTTATGTTTAAAAGATGTAAAACATTTTTATCATTCCATTATAGCATGGTGGATTGATAAGTGGCATTAATTGCTTAAATTATGAATGTGAATTCTGGTATATATTTTGAAATTACGTAAAAAATATTATAAGTTGACAATTCCAAATGTTTTAACAATGATAACTTGATACAAGAATCGAAGTCGCTTGAAGAAAGGAGAAGAAAGAAATAAGAAAGAGGAGCACTCAACAATATCATCGTAAAGTAGCTTCTTGATCATATGGCATGCTGAAGGGGAATTATTAAAACACCTCTACACATTGTTTTGTTTTGTTTCGCTTTTGACTATATATCAACAAACAATAGAAGGTTTCTCCAGGCTTCATGTAATGTGGATTTGAGATATACAAGATGATTGAACTTATTTGTAAACCAAGTATTCTTCTATGCATTTTGCTTTAATTTTCTTCTTCTGAGGTGTATACATTTCTAGTTATTTTGTAAAGATGTTTAATATATAATTATATTAGTACCTTTTTTTCACTATATATATATATTTTTTTAAAATATTTTGTAATTAGATAAACATATGATATGTATTTATATTATACCATTATAGCTTGAAAAAATAATTATTTATAGCTATAGTTAGGGTTTTGTTTCTATGGTAAGGGTTTTGTTGCTATTTTCTCTCTCCTTTCTCTCACCTCTTGCTTCTCTCCGTTCTCTCTCTTTACAATTTCTTGTCAGATATACAATTACATATGTATATCTAGTGCATATATATAATTATTTGATAGATATACATAGTAATTTCGATAGATAAACATATACAATTCGCCCCTCTCCACTTTCTGCTTTCTCTCACTCACATCTCTCTTCCCTCTCCTAATTTCGCTTGCCAAATATACAAATATATATTAGTTACACATATACAATAATTTGACAGATATACATATACAATTTGACAAATATTTATATACAATTCGCCTCTCTTCTTCCTCTCTAGATTCCGCTCGCCTCTCTTCTCCTCTCCAAGTCACATATTCGAGACTATGTTGTGTAATTATATAAAATAAAACTGTTAAATTATATTAAATTTTAAATTTAAACTATTTATTTGAAAATTCCCCCTTATTTTATAATCAAAATTTTATTGGTCCATCTAACGATTATCGTGGTTATTTGTGTATTTTGATGGCACCAAATTGTGCTTTCAAAGTGCCTTTGGGCATAGGTCCCATGAGTGCAGCCCTATAGTTTTATTCATGGTCCATCGGACGCCTGAGCTATGCTCGTAGGACTTTTATCTCATTTAATTCAAATATACAAAAATTTATACAGTACAATCTATTTTAAGTTAATACTTAATAAATTAATAAATTTTTTAAAATAATATTTTTTTCTCTCCCCCCGAAAAAAATTTACCAATTTTGTTAAGATATTGGAGTACATTTTTGGAAGAATATTCTATAAATATATGGTCCTATTAATATTATAAGTTAGTAATTTTTAAAATTATAAAAATATCTAAGTCGATTAGGTGAAATATGATTTTTTATATTTTTTATCTGTTGTTAAAATTTTAATCTTATTGAAGTTCGTCTCTAATTTTTTTTATTTGCATAAAAAAATTCCACTATTTGTCTTCGAACTGCATCAAAAAAGAGTTCTAGATGCAATAAGTGTTTTCTTATGCGTAACTGATTCTATGGGTAACGTATCGTCTTCAACTTTATCATCGACATTGTTTTCTTCCATTGTATCCACAAATTCTTCTAAGCAACAAACCTCAAAACATGTGACATTCATTTCATTATGGTTATTCAGATTATTAATCATGACCTTAAATTCGTACATGTTATTTTCACAAAAGGGTTCACTTGAATTTCCTAAGTCTTCATCTCCCAATGATGTATTCAAAATTAATCTTCATTAAATCTCAAAAAAACTTTTTAAATTAATAAATATTAATTTATTCAATTAAATTGTATCTCTGCAATAATAATAATAATAATATGATCCTGACAACATTATTAGCGAGATTATAGTGTATTCTGTATATAAGTATACATATACTTAAATTTACGAATATATATTTTTACGAGCTATGTTACCAATTAGATACTCAGAGAGATTACATTATAATTATTCTGCCTATATGTATATGTCTTGTTAAGGTCTTTACGATTTTTTCCCACATCATTTAAAGTCGTAAATATTTTATTTAATCATAATATATTAATATATATATATATATATTTATTTCATTAAATCACTTATTTATATTAATTTAATGTAAATATTCTATACGAATAAATATTTTGATTTTTAATATTAGTGGTACAAATAGAAAATATTTGGATTAATTATACCAACTAGCATCTAGGTGTAGAAAATTTGTATTACCATTTTCATGAGAAGATTTGATTATGCTAGTACTATTGTGTTCACTCACCTAATTCTTTTTATGAATTTCAAAATAACATAGGAGTGTTTAACAAAGTAAAAAAAAAAAAAGAAATGAAATTCATAAGTCAATATCTACTCGTCCAATAGTAACCCTTCAGAAGTCCCAAGAGTCCAAAAGACCAGCGGGTTTTAAACACAAAGAGGAGAATGGTAAAATATTCTTCTTTTTGTCTTAAAATAAATAAATAAAGGAGGCAAAGAGGAGATATAAAGTGAGAAATGATCATTAATCCGATAAAAATTCAATAATTAAACAACTGTGCTACTATAATTTATTTGATTTGTTATTATATTTTATTCTTTTATTTTAAATATCACTTTTTAATTTGACATAATATATAAGAATTTTTTTTAAAAAAAATTTATAGTCTAAAATCATTCTAGTTAAATTATTTTCAAATTAGAATAAGGTAATTTTTTTGGAACAAACCAAAAAGAAAAATGCGCAAAATAAATAAAGTATATAGTATCGTATTGTTAATCAAATAAAAAAATTATTTATTTTAATTATTATTTATGATTATATTCATCATTAGATTATAACAAAAATTTTGTACAGCAATTGTATCGATAACTTATATATTTTTGTCATTAATTGTCCTATTTAATTATTCTACTTTATCCCTTATCCAATATATTAATAGCAGCTCTATTAACATCCTGATTGTAATTTTATTTCTTTAAATTATTAATATGCACTAATCCATTCAAATATTCTATTTATTAAAATGGTAATCACGATATGGTGTTACATAACAAAATGTGTAATGATTAAATATTCATATTCATTAGTAGCAGCCATATTCGGTGGACAATATTATCGGGCAGCTGTGTCGTTCAAAGGGAGAGAGGAGTCGGAGTTGTATAGCTTTTGCTCTCGGGTCCCATAATCGTCCGCCATTAACAAGGTAAATACAAAAATCGAGTTTCTCTACTTTTCTTCTACTTTAATTTCCAGATCGACTTTTCGTGATCTGTTGAGATTATTGGTATCTACTACTGCCGGTCTAGGTATTGATCAATGCATGATGCATCTGCTTTTCCTCAAGCAGATTTGACTTATATATTTTGTGTTTATTATTAGGATTTTGATTTAAGCTAACAAGGACCAGACATGTCTGGAATTATAGGTCGAACAATGGCCACCAGAAGGATTTCTGATTTGGTGAGAATAAATTAAACTTTCTTAAATGTGGGTGGAATTTGTATATTTTAATGGTGAATTTGGATTTGCCATTTCAGAAGAAGTTCTTGGTGGGAAGCAGAGTATTTGCATCTAGAACTTACTGTTCCGCAGCTAAAGAGGTGGTTTTTTTTCCTATCTGACTTTGTTATTCTATACATTTGATTGATGTTTAGTGATGTTGATAGAGGAGTTATTTAATTTCTCTGCAGATGACAGTGCGTGACGCACTAAATTCAGCTTTAGATGAAGAAATGTCTGCGGATCCTAAGGTCTTTGTCATGGGGGAAGAGGTACAGTGAGAGTTCTTATTTAAAATTTCAAAGATGTAAATTTTACCTGTAAAAAGGGACCAGATGACGATAGGGTATTCATACAATCTATCCTGATAGTTTGGTTTGAGGCATGGTTGTCCTGTTGTAATGTGGTGGTATTGCAGATATTAGCAACCTTAACTAGTTTGGGATTAAGCAGTAGTTATTGTTGCTAAGGTGTTCTCTTGTTGTTGCTGCTGATATCTGTCGCTACTAATGTTTTTCATTTTATCTTGATTTGTTCTATTTGAATTAGTTATAAAGGATTAAAAAAAAATCTTGATCTCTGTTTATGTTTGCTCAGGTTGGTGAGTACCAGGGAGCCTATAAGGTTAGATATGGTTCTTTTCACAAAATTTTCAAGTCTTAGAGTTATTTTCCTCACTCCTTGCTATGATAATCATTTCTCAAGTGCATTGAGCTTCATCTGTTTTCAGATTACAAAGGGGCTTCTGGAAAAATATGGTCCAGAAAGAGTTCTCGATACACCAATTACTGAGGTTGCTCTTTGTGCTTCAATTATGAAACTGCTGCTGCTACTTTTCTTTCTTGAACATACATAATAAAGCACTCAAATCATTTTTGTTCTTTCCTAGGCTGGATTTACTGGAATTGGAGTTGGTGCAGCTTACTATGGTCTAAAGCCCATAATCGAATTCATGACATTCAACTTTTCCATGCAGGTTGAACTTCTGATCTCACAAAGACTTCTTGTTTAGTCTTCTTAATATTTGTTGATCTATTTGTTCTTATCTTGAGCATAAGTATGTGAATATCATCGAACAATTCCCATATGTATTTTATGTATGAATGAGTTCACAGTACCCATTAGTAAGGTCTTGCTAAGAATGATGACTTGCGCAAAGTGCCAAAGCATGAAAACAATTTTGATTGTGTCTGATTGTTTTGGATCTAGTTATATTTATAATATGATGTAACTGTTGTTTACCTTGTCTTCTGGAAATGAGCTGATTGGATTAAATGCAAACACAATACTAAGAGGTCTCGGTGTAGGAGAGGCTTGGGGAGTTGGGCGGTTGGGGGTGGGTTAGGGTGCAGCTGTGCAGCTACTACTTCTGTCACTAGAAATCAAGTAACAAAATTTAGATGAGATGACTTTCTTGCTTAAATTTGTGTTATGCTCATAGAAATCACGGTCTAAAAATAACAAACAGCCTGTAGGACAAGTGCTTTGTTTCTGAAGTAGTGTCAACCCCCCTCCTCAATGTAATCTAGCAAATAGATGCTGACTGTAAATGACTATTGATCAACTATTTAGTGGCCAACTGTGTGCAGAGCTTGTTTCCCTTGCAGATAGGTAAAAATTTCGTCCTCCAACTATTATGTCTATGAACAACACTGCATCTCCATCCTATTCTTCCCCTTTATACCAACAATGACATCTCCCATATTCAAATGCAACAAGCACACACAGGGTGGGTTCTCACGAAGTCACTACATCGTTTTTTATGTAGACCATATTATGTTGACAAGATCTCTTCAGGTTAAGGTTTATGCAATTTTAGCCCCATGCATACGCGTAATATATTATCCCTAACTTTTTGCAGGCAATTGACCATATTATCAATTCTGCTGCAAAATCAAACTACATGTCTGCTGGTCAGATATCTGTTCCCATTGTTTTCAGGGGTCCTAATGGTGCCGCTGCTGGTGTCGGTGCCCAACACTCTCAGGTATGTTTATGAACTGAAAATATAGTGTGCTGCTGTTGGGTTTCCTTCAAGTGTGGTGGAATCAAGCTACACTGTTTATATTATTTAACAGTTCTATATTTGATATTTTGTCTTTCTCTGGGGTTGGTAGTAATCATGAGCTAGCCACACTCACTAATGAAGTTGATTCTTAACTAGAGCCTAATAGCAAAATTACACAGAACTGTTACTCTAGATTTTTCTGATATTCTATTTTCTGGTTTTGAATGGATTTTTATAAAAATTGTTAGCTTTAGTTAATAATCTTATATAGAGGGCACATGTTATTGGTATATTAGTAAACAGGGAGAGGGTTTCTAACTACCACGTGATGCATTTCAAGCTAACTTGGCTAAGGAATTGGTAATTGGTGAGGCACTAGATGTGAATAAGGGTGTTTTGTATTCTGATCAGATCACTTTCCTGCTGCATGCTGAACATTCTGAATATATTTAGTAAGATCCTACCTGATGCTGGAATGGCTAATTTTTAGGATCCAAGTTATTGATATAGCAAAATTGCTAGTATAATTAGTCGTTAAAAAAGTTAGATGTCTGTGAATATGGCCGAGATCTTTCTGTTTGATGAACTTTGGTTGAATAAATAATTCTAAGGTCTCAAGTTGGTAGTAATTGACTTGAGCGTTGGGGTTTGATTCCTTTCAAGGTCTCAAGTTCGGAACCCACTGGGTGAAAACAATTTCTGAGGGCCATCGACTGTGTAAATCCTGAATTAGCCGTGATGCACTTGTGGGAAACTCCTTGCCTAGGGCCCGTGCACCCCGGGATTAACCGGGGCTCTAAGAGATTTGGGCACCCGGTGCAAATAAAAAAAAAATGCTAAGTGCTGTGAAGATTAACAAGGATCATTTTTTTATTGGGAAACTATCAGAGAAATTTCTAAAAGAAAATTAGGGGCATTTCACGAAAGATTATTGGAAACAGTATCTGCACTAGTGACTGATGCTAGTCACTGTGATTAACTTTTGCATTTTGCAACCCAGTTGCATTGATTCCTGAGTCTTGCATGGTTCTTAAGTCATGCACCCTAATTCTCCCATTTTTATGCCGTGTCAGAATTTCAAATGTACAAACAACAACAACAACAACATACCCAGTGAAATCCCACAAGTGGGGTCTGGGGAAGGTAGAATATATGCAGACCTTACCACTACCTCATAGAAGCAGAGGAACTATTTCCTGGAAACCCTCATCTCAAAACCCATAAGCAGAGAGAACCAGATATGATAGAAAGGAAAGGGAAAGGAACAGAACGAGC
>JAOTQR010000092.1:20626902-20647443 GCA_025774065.1 Solanum ossicruentum | reverse complement strand
AAAAAAAAATTAAAAAAAGTTAAAGAGAGTCGAAAAATTATAACAACTCATCTTGAGATGAGAAGTCCCACATCGACAAAACATAAGAGAGATGTGGGTATATAATTAAACAAATCTTATCTACTAGTGTCGCGTGTTAAAGTCGCGTGGGTCTAGATCCAAAACGGACAATATTACTAGAGGATTAGTCTATTATAGATGGTATCCGAGTCACTCGTGTGTCAGTTTCGTTGATATAGGTTAGAGTTCAACTAAGTTTAGGAGAATTCCATATGATGGGGAAAACCTCAGCATGGACGCGTATGTAACAACCTATCTTGAAATGAGAAGTCCCATACCGACATCCATAATTAGAGATTTCATATTCAAATCTTAATTCTTATAAAAAAGTTCTTTTGATTGACATATCAACTCAATATAAATCTAAACTAATCGACTCAGTACATCTGAATATATACAAAATACCTAAAATTGGCTGGTTCTCGATTTGTCGATTAAATAAAAAGGTGATGACTTATGATGGGACCATGTCCATTTGGCCCTTAGCCATGGGGTGCAACACTTAGAGAGGACCACCCACAGACCAGCCCAGTATGGGATTTGAAAGTGAGGGTTTGATAATTGCCCATATACACCATGTGTTCTTCATCACACTCCTTATCCCTTCACATTCCAAGAACCTAACGAACAAAACTGTAACTATATATTTATATTATAATTAATAACACTATAGTCTATATATCTGCATTTTGTTTCTCAGACAATAACATTGAATTTGACCCAATATGTTTAATTTTATGTCTTCTTCATAAAGTCTTCTATATACTATATTATATTATTTGTAGGGGAAGGTGGGCCACATCTCATTATTCGGTTAGAAGGAGGATATTTTTTTTTAGAAAAATAAGTAGATTTGTTATTTATGAAATTATAAGTAGGACGTGTTGGAAACAACCTCTGACAAAAATGTAAGGTAAGACGGTGTACAATAGATTCTTATAGTCAAACCTCTCTCCAAACTCTATGCATAGTGGGAGTTTTAATGCACCGGACTTGTCATCTGATGATTAGTTAATTAAAGATAGAAAATCTCTCATTTGCTCTATTGTTAATAAAACATATTAATTATGATTTGTCAGGAGTTGATTAAGTGACTATTTTAACATATGGCTGAAACAGTCCTATATATCTCCCATAAACAAAAAACATCTCATGGAAATGCCTCAATAAACCACGTATAATTGGGGCATATATATACTTGCAAACTACAATTATAACATTGGAGGCAAGTTTAGTTGGCGCTTAAAATTTGATATTATCCTCAAGTGGGATAAAATGAACAATATTATTTAAATATTATTTAAATATTTTCCCACAAATTTCATATTTATTTCTTCGGGAATATAATATCTTAGGTCAAATTATATATCACAGGTTTGACATGTGAATTGCCGTCACTAGTTCATTAATATTTCTATTATGACAGATTATTTGTATCACATCTTTTAGGATATGACTCTTTGCTAGGTTGGCAGAGCCAAATTCAGTACTGATATCCCTTCGTTCAAAAATTAGACTGTTCAAATTGTGATATTCTTTAGATAAAATTTTGATTCTACCATTACTTTTCTAGCACCCTAGTAGCATCAAAATGCTTTCTACATCGAGTCATTGACTACCTAGATCAAGCTATATATCATCCTAGCTAAAAAATATCTATGATTTATATGGCACTGTTTACATGGAGTTAAGTTTCTAGTTAAGCAACTTGTAAAGAAAAGATTTCTAATGGTCAAACGACTTGAACTTTTATCTTCCAGAATTCAGATGTATTAATGTAAATATAATCGATAATTAATAATTCTTTTTTCATCCTAATTTGTGTGGGACACGAAATTTAATAAAGAAATAAAGTAATTAACAAAATTTTAGTGAAGGCATTTTTCTCTAGAATCCTTTTAATTTGTCTTTTATATTTTCTGTTAAAAATAAGGGAAATTTGCACTTCTAATCATTCAAACATTGATTAATTTTAATTTTGATATTTAGGATTAGGCTAAGCAAATTAATTTAACTACTATTTTGTTCCATTTCGATTTTCCTTTAGGTTTGCGTTCCCACAATTGTCAAAAAGGAGTAGAAAAGCTTATTGACTTTTATCCATACGTAAATGGGAACCTTTTTATTTCTAAAAAATTTAGCTTGAAATAAAAGTTTCATGTTAACAAAATTTAATTGAAAAAGTACTTAAACTTAAAGTTAATTGGTAACTTTCTAGGTGAAATATCAACAATTGGGTGATTTTCTAGGTAAAATATTAATAGTTGAATAATTTTCTAAGAGAACTATCTTCAATTGAGTGACTTTGTGGTTATAAAATAAAGTTGAGTGACTTTATGAGAGAGTTATCCTTAGCTGAGTGATTATATCAGACATTATCTCAATTAACAACTCAACGTCTCAACCCGTTCGTTTAACGTGTCTAATATGAAACAACAAATAAGGAATGCAACTAGTATTTATTTACTGGCAGCATGAAATACTACATTTAATTCTCTCTACAATTATACTGAATAGTATTTTCCTTCAGTTCCTAATTTATTACATAGAGAACACCGCTCCATCAGTTCCAAATTTGATAATTAAGTCAGATATTGGACAAAAACAAAAGTATGTTCACATGAAAGATCTGCTACTTGAATGATCATAAAATTCCTTTTGATCCATAGATCTCCCACTTTAATGATGTTGGAGTAAGAAGAAGAATCATAGCCTTCCAAATTACTGCACAAAAACTCACTTTTTAGTCATGTACAAATACAAAAATCACTCCGAAGATACGATTTATTATATTCAAATGGTAAAGTTTCTTAACGAGGGTGTGATTAAATCAATACTGAACAAGTAAAATCAACGTTGAGGGAGTAATAATTAAGAGGAGAGTGATGGATAGCTGACCAGATGTTGTGTAGGGCAGGGCTGGTCTCTTAATGGAAAGGAAGACAAGTTGTTATTACTGATCAATCCTGAATGATTAATAATCATCTTTTGTCTTTGGTCATCTACACTCCATAAGACCTGTCCAGTACCCTGAAAACATATCTGCCCATGTTATATAAGAAAATCTCAATCATATTATATTCTACAGTAATTTGTTTTTTCCTAACTGAGAAAAATATGTGAAAAGAATACTATGTCAAATAGGTGACGACAACAGATCAATCTTTATCAGTTTTGTCTTATTGAATACCCTCCCATGTCAATTTGTTTGTTTTAATTGGTTTAAAAGAGAACGAATGTTTTTTTTTTCAAATTACAAGATTAAAGGATATTTTGTCATATTTGATATATCGTTAATATAAGATTACAAGATTCTAAAGTTTCCTTACTTTCTTGAATTATGTTAAATCAAACTAGGACAAACGAACTGAGACAGAGAAAAGATGCTTCAAAAAATTATGTGTAAGTCAAAATAGAACAAACAAATTGAAATTATCGTATATATAGAGATTAATCATCGTATTATCGGATACCTGGGAAATGGAATTTGGTAGATGGAATTGTTGAAACATAAGTGATGTTGAACTATCCAGGAGAGGATTGCCAATACTATTTGTGTTTTCCAGTAATGGTCGTTCCAAGCCACAACAACTCTGATCATAATTCAATAAGAAAAGAAGAGATTTAATTACCTTGATAGACATATATACAGATATAGATATCTTTGTGTCAAAAGACAGTATCGTCAATTTTTTAAAGATATGTATATGGAGATATAAATTTAAAAAATGACTCTATGTCGTAAATTATTCATTTGTTCACTTCTTTAAATATCGACATATTTTACGAAAATTTCTGAGTATGTACCTGATCAGGTTTGACCATGAGAGCATCTAACTCCATGGCAAAGTCATAGTACATGGGATTCAAAGAAGCAAGCTTCATGGATAAAAACTGAAACATTATAAACACAATAATGATCAAGACAAATTACTCCTTTCATTTTTCTCTATAAAAGTCAAATAATGAGAAGTAAATTATAGATGGTTCATTCATTTATTGATTTTTACCTCAACTTGGTTTTGCAAGGACTGGACATAGTTGATTATTTCATCCAACATTAGGGCCTTCCCAGTTACCTGATCTCAATCATGCCACGTTATACATTGGTCTAACATATAAAAGGGAAGACGAAACGATAAAAATCACTCTAAATTTGATGTATTTTATTCAGTTTTTCCTAAATCGTCAACAATTTTGCTTATCTTAGCTTCATAAACTTGTGTATTATCAATTTGAATAAAACGCGTCAAGTTTAGAAAAGTCTTTAGCTACCTTGTCACAACCAGGAACAAGTGCTTGCAATATCTTCATCCTTTGACTTATTTTCTCTCTCCTCACCTGAAATTATGTCATATAGATGTAAGTTAATTATGCATACTGTTTGTGCCAAACAGATGATTATATTATCATGTTACATAACACGATACGATGCATATAACTTAAAAACTCCAGGAAAATTAATCGTACAGTAGAAAATTTTGTTACCCTTTCAGCAAGACTGTGGCTGTCAGTTGCCTGGCCCCTCCTTGCTCTAACATGAACATATCCTGTAGGGGCCTCTTCAGGGGCTTTGTTCTTATTATATTTTGCTTTTTTCTCTTTCTTTACATTCCCATTCCTGTTCTTTTGCTTTTTCCCATCATCACCCTCTCTTACATTCTAACAAATCACAAATAATAATTACCACTTCATTAAAAAACAGAGGCAAAGAAAAAACCCAATCGTTAAAACTTGATCATCAAACATATACACTCCCTTTCTTTTAATTTATTTATCTAATTTTAATCTATGAGAATATTTTAAAAATAGCTTCTCTATCTCCAGAGATAATGGTAAGATCTATGTACATTTTACTCTTCTTATTCAAGAAAGACATTTTGATTAAACATGTCACGTGGAAAAGAAAGTGACGTTGAACAAATTAAACTGGAGGGAGTATAAATTAGTATTACCTTAGATTGAGCAGAGGAGAGGGAAGAAGAGCCTTCATTATTTCTTTTTGAATTAGTAAATGGTTGCATATTTTCCCTTTTATGTGCAGTGAGAGAGGAAGAATTGCTTTTGTTTGTGACATGAGAAAGTTCACTAGTCATATTGACAGGGAGGTCTTGAAAATAAAATTGAGAAATACAATTTGGTACTGTATTACTGCTAGTGTTGTTTGGTTGCACATGAAAAACAGAATCAAGATGAAATAAGTTAGTATTATCTTCCATTTTTCTGCTATGGAACTAATAATGGTGGAACACAAAAATGGTATAAATAGTTAGCAAACCAAAAAGGCAAAGGAGAAATTGAAGGGGAAAATAGTAAAAAAAAGGTGTGAGAAATGAAATCTGATAAGGGGGTGAGGTTTATATAGTAATGAAAGGGATATCCTTTGTAGCTCATTCCAATGCACTTTTTCTCTATTTGACTGGTCTTAACTCTTATCTAACTTCACTTGGGCAAAGCTGGATAATAACATGTAGTCTCACCAAAAATAAAATAATAAATTAGGCAACGCGGTAAGTATTCATTTACTTTTAATTTGAAATTATGTATTTAAATCATTCTTAACTTCTAAATGCGAATTCAAATTTAATTGAGTTTCAATGCAGATAGAAATAAATTGAAACACAGTATTATGTACAAACAAGGTTTTTGTTCTCTGCGAAGTACGAACATGAGTTGTAGTACTGCTTCATCTGTAATCAACGATCTTATATTTGAACCCTAGGTATAAAGAAAATCTTATTGAGAGTGTCATCCCAAATGAGCCCTATAATACGTGATTCAAATTTAATTGATATTCAATACAAATTCCGAATACCAACAAGAAAACAAAAGTCTGTCCATTTTGGAATTTTTTTTAAAAAAAATCTGCTTTTACATATAATTATTACAAATCATATAAAGTTGTTAAAACAGTCGAATCACTAATTTAGAATAGTATTTTCTGTTGACTATGTCGTCCACATATATATTATGTTACGGGTGAAAAATTAATGTTGTATTTGCTTTTCAACTGCTTATACAGATAATTTTGAATTTAAATTTTTCGTTTTATTTACCTCCTTCACTAATTATTTGATAAAATAATTTAAATATATCATTGATAATTTTATAGTATAAATATGTTTTAACGTCTATATTATCTAACATGGCAATATCATTTGAAAGGCAATCTATCTACAAGTAATTTTAAACATATCTTAGTATTTTTATGGTTATAGAAGCTCTTCATTGAGAATAAAATAAAAGGTTTAAATTATACTCAGAATTAGAAATACTCATTCTTGTTTAAATGAATTTTAAAAATAAGTTTTCGTAGATTGAAACGGATTAAATAACAGAATTATTATACTATTTGTTTGTAATTAATTTAGTGGAATCATATGTTTCTCTTCTTCATAATTCGAATTGTCTAATTGGTGAATTCTATATACTTTTAAGTCAATATTTTTTCTGCTTCATTATATGAGGCATTCTTCATTTGTCGATTAGCTTTTTAAGTTAATAGTTTGAAATGAAAATTCATAACAAATATTATAAATTATAATTCTTCTTAGATTACATGATAAAAAATATATGTTTTTAAAATATTGATTAGATTTTATATTTTTTAAATTTCAAAAATAAAATGTGTTACATAATTGAGATGGACTGAACAACTTTTATGCCAACTCAATCAAGACCAAAATGCATTTATTGGTCAATAATGGGTTAAAGGTAAAGAAGAAGGGTGGCACAATAAGTTAAATTGGTCCAAAGTACAAGAACACTACAAGCCTATATATGGTGGAGTCTAAACTTTTCAAAAAATGCATATGTCTAAGTTTATTATGGAAAAGATTCTCCCTCGTCCATGATTTTTCATGATTTTTCATGTTTAATTTAGTCATAGAATTTTCAAATTTTTTAAAGTTAATTTTATATATTTGTAAATTACGTAAACAATATTATAAATCATAATAATTGACAATTCAAAATATTTAAAAGATATATGAAAAACTTATGACCAAAGATAGACTTGTTTGAATTTCAAAATTCGAAAGGTGCCACATATATTAAAATGAAAAGAATACTAAAATTTAAAATCTTGAATATGTCTCTCAATATATTTCTAAAAAATATACTTGTTTAACACTGTTACTTTGTAAATAAAATTTTATATATGTACATTGATATATATTCACTTAACATAGCAATATATTTTTGAGAAAATAAATTATTTTCAGAACGAAATACACATGCAGCATTGAACTATTTGTCCTCATTAATGTCAAAATACAACTTTATACACCTAAATTTTGTTGAAATATATATTAGTAGAAATTTTGGAATGTTCACATTATAAATTGAATCCAAATGGGTTTGATCCTATGGACCATTAGTGCATGGGCTTTTATCTTTATCTTGGTCCAGCCCAGCCCAGTCCAGCTACCTCCAATTATTTATAGGAAAAATAACTTTGGGGAATACTTTTGAAAAAATAATTACTGATTTTAATGATACTTTTTATTTATTATTATTTATATCAACATATAATAATATTATGATGAATTTACACTTGTATTAAAAGTGAATCATACATGCAATATAAAAGTATAATAAGTGTTTAAAAATAAATTATGATTGTTTGGTAAAAAATTGACACAATGTGTATCAAAATGTGTGATAAATTTATTACTGTCAATCAATAGAACTTGTATTACATAGGTAAGTTTCCATTATTCATTGGCCTTGAAATGTGAAATACGTTTGAACTATTGATGTATTGAGACTTCAATCCCACCTAACACAAGTCTTCAGAGTAAGTCGTTATTGTCTCTATCGAATTTGTGACTAATACTTTAACTTGTGCAATTATATAAAAATTTAAATAGCTAAACCAATTAAGGTACAAAGATTCCCTCTTCTATATAATTTTGATGGTGTTGATACTTCCAAACGCCTATCACTTAAAAAAGTTTGAGTATATAATACAGAGGTGAATTCATGATTTTTTTAAAAATTATTTGTACCTTCACAAAAATAAACTTTTTGATCAAATATTTCGCTCTTTTTATTTAAATTCAGTCAATACGAAATTCTACAAAAACATAACCCATTGAATACAAATTCAAGTCAAGACAACGAAAGCATATCGTAGAAGACAAGTAAGATGAGTATTCTTCGCCAAATTAAAATGGCTGAAACAAATGATCGATAAATACTTCTTTTAAGAAGATATAAATTATTAAGGGTGCATTTGGTACAGAGGAAAATACACAATCTAATTTTTGTTTCTCTTTAATGTTTAGTCACATAATTAATACTTATTAGATTTACTTTAGCATGATTTAGTACTTTAAAATTACAATCATTTTCATTGTGATTTATTTTTTTGCAACATTTCTTTTATGATATTTGTTATTATTATTTATTAAATATTTTAATATCAATAATGTATAATGTTATTTTTCTTAAAAAATATATTAAATAGTAATATTATGATAAGAGGAAAAAAATATTTGAATCATAAATTAAATATATACGTATATAAATAGTTTTAATTTCGATTAATCCTAGTTACCACTTTAGTAATCTGTAACACGTGTTGATTGTTTTTGGCTAAATACTTTTAGTTTGTTTCTCTGACAGTTCACTTTTAGCTTTTCTTTTTGCCTTTTCAAGTCATGGAAACTTTTGTGTGCTCGTGTGATAAAAGGCTGGAAAACAACCTTTTATCATGACACAAATTTTCATTACGAAAATTTTAAAAAAATAAAAATGTAAACAAAGTGAATGAATTCAATAAAAAATATTTTTGATCTTATATATATAATGTAAGTTTATCTCTTTTATCTCACTATCTGTTGTGTATATTTCCTCTGTGTCATAGTGAATTGCTCGGTCATTTCCTACATAAAAAGAAATCAAGACAAAATTTAATCATGTTTTTCTATTTTTTTCTTTTTCAAACTTCACATATACGAAATTCAACCTTAGAAACTTAATTAATGAATGATAAAATTGAAAAAAAATTTCAACACATCCCTTGAAAAGTAAACAATTTACTTATTTTGAAACATCAAAAATTCCTTAAGAATTAACTTAATATAAAACGGTGATTGTACTACTTTAAAGTCTTGGAACTCAATATTTAATTAGTTTGGATCTGAGCTGTTTCATATCATCAAACTATTCGATAAATATATACCAGAAATGGACAATATATTTAAATTATTGGTCTAAGAACCAATATTCTTTTTTGACTAGGAAATGAAAATGTGACATCCGTTTTTGTTTTATGAATGTTAAATTCCAGCTATAAGTAAACAATTGCTTGACTATATAATTTTGAGGTGATTTAATAGTGCAACGTGATTTCTGCTTAATTAGCCACTACTTGGACCAAGATTTTGAATAATCCATCAAGCACTCCTACAGTTTTTACAATTTTTCTTTTTTAAAGAAAACGAGATTTTTGAAGGCGGGAAAATAAGTTTCTTATTTAATATAGTATATCCAACCTCTAACACATCCCATCCTAATAGCCTCGC
Organism: Solanum ossicruentum; assembly: GCA_025774065.1. Taxonomy (NCBI): domain Eukaryota; kingdom Viridiplantae; phylum Streptophyta; class Magnoliopsida; order Solanales; family Solanaceae; genus Solanum; species Solanum ossicruentum. The sequence goes on along the minus strand of JAOTQR010000092.1, from coordinate 20,637,853 downwards.
ATTAGGCTTTTCTTGAACAAATTTGATGATTCCACCGTCTACGAGTAGATATATTATCTAGCATATTCATTTCTGAAATGAAAATAAAATAAAAAAAAGTTGAAATAAAGATCAGTTTCCTCCACCCCACTCTATGTATGAATAAAGCGCAATAATGATAGTAATAATAAATCATATCAAATCTGTGAAATCGTGATAATAGTAAAATCTGTTGAAGACATTTCTTGACTGATATAGAGGGATCAAATGGTAGTTCATTTGTTTGCATAAATTATATACAAATAATTTTGAAATAATAATTTTTCTGTTTATTTATCAAATACTATATATAACATAAGAAAGAATTCATTTATTTTTCTTTCATAAAACGCACCCTAATTTTTGGAAACATACAAATTAAACTTGTATGGAAAAAATGATCAAATACTTGTATATGATGTTAACTGCCCTATATTACTATTAATTTCAGTGGAGTAGTTAAATCCAATAGTTTCATATTTCGACTAATTTACTTTATATATACACTTTGAGTAACTTATGATATTTTAGAAAAACATCCTCAATATTGTACTATAAAAATACCCTGCTATTACAAAATTTGAAATACATATAACAACACATTATATTCAATTATTCATGATACTAAAATACAATCTTTTTAACTTTTTTGGTAAATAGAATGAAAGATCTCGAATTCAATCTCCAAAAACGGATCGGATCGGGAAAAGATCCTAACGTAGTAAACACCCTTGGGGTGTATTATTTTTTTTCTTTATAGCTACAGCCAGCTCTTATCCTTTCTAAGTAGTTCAAAGTTTATTTAACTTTAATTTATACTTTTAAAAACTTTATGCGCCTCTTAATCCTGTTTTAGCCTGTTAATTCCCTTAATAGGCCAGATTAGCACTAAGTAGAATTAGTCAGGACTAATGAACTTGATACTTAAAGCAAAAGATACAAGAATTAAGCATGATTAATTTCAAATAGTTACTATTACTTAGTTGATAGATTTTTCCCTTAACTTAGACGAATGGCAGCAGAAAATTGAAAAACAAGAAAAATATTTGAAACGTGTTGTTATTTTCATTAATGAAATACATATAAACAACACAAACATTAAGTAGTTACAAACCTTAAGTTGTTGGAATAATTTAATAACAACTCAATCTACGGAATTGAATCCTTGCCAATAAAGTGATGTTTAGGTAGTCAATCAATTGTGTTATTAAAATTTCATCAACAAATGAATTTTCTATATTTGGTGTAGAAAATATTTTTTGTAAAAAATATTTCTTGAAAAAACAAGTTATTTTTTAATTTATATTCAAGTATTTGATAAGTAAGAAAAAAATATATTATCTCAAAAATATTTATATATAGTATGAAAAAAAATTATAAAGGTGGGATGGGGTGGAGTATGGGGTCTCAAGGGTTGGCGGGGAGTGGGATAGTCAAGATGCAGGGCTTGGGGCATTGGGTGGGTCGAAGGATACAATAAATATAGAACGGCATTTTATAAAATTTATTTTCTGTTTTTATTCAGAAAGTCATTTTTCTTCTTTTAAAAGCAATTTTTAAATAAAATATTTTTTAAAACTTTTATCTAATTAAATATGAAAAAATAACAAATAATTTTTCAAAAAATTATTTTTCAATATACGACAAACATATATAATCATTTTAAAAGATTCCCTTGAAATCTAAGTCCTCAACATTCAATGGGACGCCAAAAAAATTGACTGCTGAACCGAGGTAAGAAATTCTGAGACACTAAATTGTTTTGGATAAAGAATCAGTACATAAGAAACATGTGGTACCAAAGTCAAAGGCTTTAGACTTTTATGTTCAATATTTGAGGCGGATGCATTGATTTGGAAATGGAAGGTGGAAACCAATTTTGAAATTTCATGATAAAATATTGTTTTGTGTAACATAAGTGATACTATTTGATTTGACGTAATATTTTTTAAAAGAAATTAAAAAATTATTATGATTTAAAATAAATTTTAAGTAGTTAAGTGACTATAAATTATTTCATTAACAGATACAAAAGGAAAATTTTAAAATTACTTTCTTCGTTCATTTTTTATTTGTTCATTACTAACTTAACACACCCTTTAAAGAGTAATAAATAGAACAATAATTTATCACATCACCCTTTGAATATAATAAATTCAATATTTTAAAATGCATTGCTAAAAAGTTATAGTTAATGATAGAGGTACATTTGGAAGTAAAGTGATGGCTATTTTTTAATTTTTTCAAATTGGACAAGTAAAAGCGAACATTTATTTTTAATTTATCGGACAAGTAAAAGTTAATAGAAGGAATAACTTATTTCCAATATAAATGTGATATTCTTTTTAAACATACTAAAAGAAAAGTGTGACATACACACATATTCAATATATAATATTTGTTCTATCCAACAATAGTAGCCCACTATTGACTTGACATCGAAATTAAAAAGTATTTTACCCAATCTTCTTTATTAAATATATGCATGTTATCAAAACATTGAAAAAATAAATACTCCTACTATTTAATAAGAAGGGTAAAACAGACACAAAATGATAAATTATTTATTGATTTAATAAACTAGACAAGTGTTGTTGGTCATCTCAAAATAATGTAATGGACAATGAATGTCAGTTATATAAATATCTAAAAATTGCTTTAGACCATAAGTTTTTCAAAATCTTCCTTTTCTTTTTCTTAGATACCATATCGAATCAAAAGATGTCACATAAAATGAAATAAATGGAATATAATGTTATACGGATAGTCATTCACTATACAGGCATGAATAGACCATATATATTTCATGTATAGTCAAACTATATTTAGTTTTTGAATGTATCATAATATATATTCAGTGTATATCTCATGTATAAATAATCTAAATTGTATAGTCAGTGTATACTTTGTATGATTTTTGACAAATTATATTGTAAAGCCACTATATATTTCATATGATTTTGGCTTTTTTTTTTTAGTGTAAATAAAACATGATAGATTTGTTGTAAAGTTTATTAGTTTATTGTATATATGTGAGATTATTAAGCTTCGGAGAGATGTGATAGTACAAATGAGATCGTTCCTCTTCAATCTAAATTAGAGATTTCTGGTCTAAGTCATAAAATAGAAAATCCTTGAAAAGAGACTTCCTTTTTTAATAAGTCTTATACGATTTGAAATTGGATTACGTGGATAAATAAATTTCGAATATTAGAAGGTTAAGAGAAAAAGACAGGTTCTTGAAGATCAAACTAGAATTAGTTATAAACTTCATTGATAAATTGTTCGTAGCGTATAATTTATTTTATAATATATCACTAATCTGTTAATAAGATCGCAAATCATTATTTAGCTACAAAATTTATTCATAGTCAAGTCTTGTCTTTTTTAGTAGTATAATGTCGAGTTTGGAGCTGAGAATTACTTTCTACTAATTCAGGAGTCAGAAAATGAAAGAACAAAATCTAAAAGCTCCACTGAAGACTAGCTACTTGGAAGCTTGGAATCCTAACCTGAATTTTCATATACAAGATATACATAACTGATATACAGAGTCACAATGGATTTCACCAAAATCACTTGTTTTACCATAACAGAAGTTTAGCATTTTACTTTTACCAATTATGCTTAAACTTTTTCAAGAGGCAAAAGTAAAATAATTAGCATGTGAAAACAAGAAATTAACACATTTTTGCATATTAAAAATCATTACAAAGTGTGAAAGTGATTCTTTAATTTAGTAGCTAGTCCATCTGGAGGTTAATATAATTCATCCTAACCAAAAAAAAGTTAATCAGATCTTACTGCAAAAGTTGAATGAATGCAAAATTTTCCTAGCTATCAATATTCAAACTTGATATGACGGAACTTGATCTCACTGAGGACATGACCTTAGATAGAAAGAAGTGGAGGTCGCAGATCAGAGTAGCAGGCTAAGGGTAGGATTAGGTGGATTCATGGTCTTGGGTGTAGTAGGGTTAGGTGGAGGACGTATTTTTTTATCATGTGTTCGCATTATTTATCTTATTATGTATTAGTTTTATCTTACTTACATACTGCCATGTGTTATTCATTATTAGTCGCTCTTTCTGTTCCCTTCCCTTTTTGTCATATGTAGTTCTTTCTGCTTACGGGTTTTGAGATGAGAGTTTCCAGGAAACAACCTCTCTACTCTGTGATAGTGGTAAGGTCTGCGTATATTCTACCCTCCAGACCCTACTTATGGGAGTTTACTGGGTATGTTGTTATTGTATCAATATTCAAACTTTTTGGATAGAACTAACACATTTCCAGTTTCCCCTCTGCCACTAAATGAAATTGTTGTAAAGGAGAAGAATTTTTGAAACTTATAGTCGAAGGGAAACTTCGGAAGATCCACAGATGCCCCATTGTGCTCCAGTGATTGTACCAATCATGACTATACGAAGAGGAAGACCACGAGTACAAAGACCTATCACGCCTAGCTTGTTCACAGCCTGCAGCAAAAGACACAATTGCGTTATAAATGAAGCAATGTACAACTAATATTAGTATGAAGGAACAGAATTTTTTAACTCACATCACACACAGTTGCCCCCTTGGCATTGTTGAGGAAAGAAACCAGGTTATCAGCAGGGTGTGACACAACAGCACAAAGAATACCAGCTAAGTATCCACCAGCAAAGCTCACACCGAGCTGCGTTGATATACTGCATTGGTCTTTTGGTGTTGGGATCACATTATTGTAGAGTAATTCCACAATTGTTTCAAATGATGCAAACTTCATCATGGTATCTGTGAAATAACCCAATCTAAGAATGTACAATAATAGGTTTGATAATAAGTACTTCAGTGAGCAACAAGGTTCACATATATACCGAGCTTGCAAGAAAGTGTAACATTTGGAGTTGATTTTCTGTTCTTAATTTCGATTTTCTTCAACAAAGAACATAACTTTCTTAGATAATAACTATTAGTTGAGTGATCATCAGAGAAACCAACTCGTAATATCTTCTAGAGCTATCAAAGTTTCAGGTTCAAGAAGGAAGCCAAATGAGTAAATGTAATCTTTGCTAATGCTAAAGATTTTATCCCTCTTCGCGACATGAAAGATAAAACTAATCTAGTAGATATAGCTACATGAAAATTATATTCATTCCATTCTCCTCCGAAGAGTACTTTTATTTTAGCTTTACCTACTATAACATGTTAGTTCACGTCTTATAAGGACACAATTCAATACTTCTGCCATATAAGTTACGCGATTGTATAGATATATTTTACACTTAGATATTTGATAACATAATGACCTTAATCCCAAATAAACTTTTGCTCTTGATCTTAAAAAACATAGGGCTAAAATAAGGCATTGATAAACGCAAATGGAGATCTAAGACGGATTCTGTAAGTTGAAATGATGAATAGATTGCGGTTGCTCAACCTAGTTACATAAAAAAGAAAGGTACCTGCATGTTGCACTTGACAAGATCAAGGGGCGTAACGGGCATCTGTGGAAGACCCCAAATCATAACACCAACAAAAGTATAACAAGCATAACAAGCAGGTGAGGACATCTCTTTTTTACCTGAAGACTCTTTTGGTGCCGGAACCAAAAAAGGCTTCTTGATAATCGATGACTCACATGGCTGAGCTAACATATTAGTACTTTTAGTATATGACGACAATGATGATGAAGAAGAAGCCGTGTTGTAAAGAAAAGTGGGGATCAAAGGTGTCCGAAAACCAGAGTTATCTGTGTAGGCCATTGTAGTTAAGGTAAGACAGACAAGTTCAACACTTGGCGTGTGTGTGTGTTGAGAATTGAGATCAAGAGGAAGAAAATGTTGTGGTGCAAGAGGAAGATGAGGACCCTTCCTGTAATGGTGGAGAATTGAAGAATCTGCTTTATTATGGAAGGAAGGACTGTCCAAATTTGGCTCCTACTTAATTTATCAAATGTTGACCTTTTCTTCTTAAATCTGCAATTTTTTTAGATATCGTTTATCTTGTACTAGGGGTGGTAAATAGGAAGATTGGATTAATTAATGAGTCAACACTTAATCTATCCAAAACTTGTTTGGGTTCAAACGAGTTGGATTAGGCAAGTTTGAGTTGATTTTGTCATCCAAATTGTACAGTAGTAGAAAATTTTCAAGTTCAAGATTTATGAAATATACATTTGCTAGTTTTCACTTCACATGTGAATTGGCATTCACTACAATAATAACATACTAAGTGTAATCCCACAACTGGGGTTTGGAGTGGGTAAAATTTACTTAGACCTTACCACTACCTCATAGAGATAGAGAGGTTGTTTCTGGAAGACCCTCGTCTAAAAGATATCAAACCCCAAAAGCAGAAAATACTAGATATGAAAAAAGAAAATCGACTAAAGGGGAAAGTCAATGATAATATATAAATACATAAAAGTAATAAGTCAGAATAATAACAACACAAAATATAAAGACACGAATTGGCATTCACTACTTTGGCTTATTCTTGCCACATATGCGAAGGCATTAGTAAGTACTCGATGGAATAGTTGAAAGTGTGCCATAGAGCTTTTTTACCCACAGCAACTGCACTGGAAAAGCGTTTAAGAAAGTATCATAATGCACGGAAGCTGCAAAAGGCAAGCATTTATAAAGAACATAATGCACATAAAGTTAGTGATGGTTCTGACAAGGAATAAATAGTACAAGTTGTCTGGAAATGACATTGGGTAATTGCCTGACAAAAAATGCTTAAGGCCTCATAATCAATTGCTATAATCTAAGATCAATACAAAACTAGAACATAGTGCTACTTGAGCAACCATGTCCTCCGCAGTTTCTATTAGATCATTCACATTATGCTACCTCTTCACAGGTTTCAACATTGCCAAAAGCTGACATATATAGGCAAAAAATTCATAAGACGCTTCGCTGATGGCTTCTGAATCACCTTGCACTCATCCATCTTCGCCTCCCTACATTGGACAGAGAATATAGAGAAAAGAAAAGATAATTTATCAGGAAAATGTATCTCTAGTCTGTAATTATGTCCTAAATGATTATACACTTCATATATCCCCCCAAAAAAACCAGAATACTATGGATTTCACAGAAATGAGCCAGTTGAACGCTACTAAGATATTAATTTTTTTTTTGAAAAAAAAAACCTTGATCATTGAACCTTAAAATTTTGAATTTGCATAAGTGGAACCTCGACCATCTAATATGAACTGTTGTTTGCACCATTGAGATACTTCATCTGCGTCATTCAGTGGTTTCGCATGCATTCTTCAGATTTAATCCACAAGAATGTCTACTAACTTCTTAAATCAAGAGACAACTTTTTAGAAAAACTTGGCGTAAGACTCCTACGACCGAATTTAAGCATAACCAATAAATCCAGGAACCAAATACATTAAAAGCATGTGGGAGAATTTTGAAGTTCACATGAGATGTCGATCTTATGTGAGTCCTGTGGCTCTGTTATTTAATACAAGGAAAAAGAAATTGCACACCTGTAATACAGCTTTAGCTTCATCATCAAATGACTTGCAAAGAAGCTCATAATTTGTCTGTAACCCCATCTACAATACCAACAAGAGGATGTAAAGAGCTTAGGCAAATTATGAGAAAAATTGAACTATTGCAGGTAATCAATCTACCTGCGAGGGTGACAGAGTAGATATCAGGTACCTGCAGATGTTGACATATAAGTGTTATCGGAAAATGCTAGAGACTATAAACAAGTGATAAAAGCATATATATCTTAACTGTAATGTATCAGCTGAAAAAGATTTTGGCTGCTAGAAACTTTCCAGCTTAGAGATGAACATACGTTATTCAGTAGTGTGAGGAAGAGGCTGAGAATAAACTAGAATTTTATTATGTAACAGGTTAATGGTATATTTTACAGGTTCGAAATTCTCTGACATAGTTATATTCCTGCATTTTGAGCTCAACTGTTGAATTATCCAATCCACGTATAAGCTGTCCAATACATCAGTTTGCAATAGTTACCATAAATAGCTCTAAGGTAATTCTTTCATACAAATATATGTCCATTTCACCAAAGTCAAAAAAAAAAAAAAACAGAAATTTCCTGTAGCTTCAATAATTTTTTGATCAGTTTCTACACTGTAGCAGGTGATGCCACATCTGATGGCAAGATATGACAAACATATTTCAACTAAAGAGGATACTAGTTTTGAGTAATCATAAAAGTGGAACTAATCACCGTTAAATATGAATTCCAGATGACAGAATGTAAATTTGATTATCACTACATGCAGGATCCATAAAGAAAGAAGACAAATATAACAGTTCTCTAAGGAAATAGAAAAACATTATTTACTGTATTCAAGGTGTAGCCACCTAAGCTTATCATATTGATATTTCAACACCATAAACATGTCAACAATATATGTTAAATGCACACAATGGCTAGTATAACATATCAATAGATCACCTTAGTTTATTCCTATAAAAGTTCATTGCTATCACGTTTGCCTTCTGAACTGTTAGCACCACGGCACTCATTTTGCTCTGCAAAGTATCGATAAGCTTTCATTAGCACTCAGCCATGACAAACAGTTCTCTCTAGTGCAAGACTAGTATATTCTTCAAGTTAGAGAAACATACTACACAAATTTCCAGCAGTGCTGTGGCTAAGTGTTTTCAATTAATTTCTTAGCTTCTCCACCACCATCGTTTTAGGAATCAAAGTGAATAGACAGACATTCATGATTAGATTGAGCAAAGATTAGGCAATCACCTTCTGAGCAATCAGCTCAATTAGCAATATTAAGAATTTTCCCAGACCCTTCCCCTGAACACGATGCTCAAGCTGTAATTCATACACATAAAGAACAGGAATTTCTTCCTCGATGGTGAAGCGGTAATGTACAAAAGCCACAAGATGACCCTTATCATCCATACCGACTTCATTACACCTTCCTCTCTTAGATAGCTTGAGCATAATGTTGGCATCCACATTTGACATCTCATACACAAATATATAACGAGCTTCAGAAGAAACCATCTCCCTGCGCTTCACCTTCTCTTCTACAGGCCACTCTGTCCCATATGATGCCTCCATATTCACCTGTAGAAGCGTATACCTTCAGAAAAGAGGAAATATCCCTATGATCATTGATTTGTTGTTGTAACTAAAACTCTAATTACAATAAGTTAGCCAATTTTTCTACCTTGAGGAGCTTTTGAATATACTGCTTTACTGGAGAAGAAAGGCTATCTCCGCATCCGTAGTCCAAGTACACAGACAAATCTAATGATCAAATCAACTATTCATTACACATACGAAAATTGAATGAAGTATAACAGTAAACAACCTTAAACAAAACCAACAATAATTATAGTAGGATGGATAGGATCCCTCTACCCTTAACCAAAGGTATCAAGTTTGAGCCTGAGTATGAAAAAACAAATCCTGTTAAGAACTTTTTCCCCTTAAATGTGCCCCAATGTGGGTACCGGAACACAAACCCAAAACATGCTAGAAACTATATTAGCTAGAGAAAGATGATAAGCTATCATCAAATGAGTAAAGCTATTCCCTTTACAAAAGAAGATGACTGAATATGTGTAAAAGGTAAAAGAGGGCTCTTGTTAACCTCCAAAGAAGGATGATTTCTGAACTCGTATAAATGTAAGCTTTTTTTTCTCCAAAAAAGCTAAACCCCCCAAAAAGAAAACACAAAAAAACATAGAAAATGAAGTATTTAACAGAATCACCAAACTAATAGTATACAATAATGGGTATAAAATAAATAAAAATCCGAACCCTTATTCTTGTAATGGCGGAAAGTTGGAAAGGAGGAAAAAGGGTCTTTCTGAGAAACAGCAGCTTTGATTATTTCCTTCACCTTCTTCTTCTTTTCCAATATCTGCCTTCATAAACAAAGTATGTTGGATTGTTATTATTTCAAGATTATCAAAAGAATTGATGAATTTGGGGATATGGGCAAACATAAGTTAGTTGATTTACCTCTTTCCTCGTCATCTTTTTGTCTCTGTTACTGTCGGATTTCTTGTTGGAGCTCTTCTCAGCTTCCATTGCTGTCTGCAAGAAGATCCTCCGAGCCTCGCCACTTCTCGGAAGGTTATATACTTTAACTTTCTATCCATATTTTCGAGTAGAAGCACTTCAGCACCTCAAAATTCTTGAAAATTCTAAACGGACCCTTTCTATTTGAAATATGGTAATAGTACTACCTTTTGTGTGTGTGTTAGAAGGCTATCAAGGTCTGGTACTTGGTAGGTGGGCGTAAATTATTCTAGGATTATGGTCTTGTAATTTTGAGGCTAATTTATCTTAAATTTAATGGAATAAGACGAGATACTTAAAATTGAATTTGAGATTAGATTTATAATGTGTTTGAGTAACGATATAGACTGTGATACTTGGAGAATATAAAAATAGATAATATGAATACAAACATTGACGTTTTTTACTTGCAATCTTACATAAGTTTATTAAAATTATTACCCTTTAAAAGTAATGCATTTTGTAGGATTCAGCACAAGTGTAGTGATATCTTTGAAGGTCCAAAGGATATACGTGTTTAGTATCTACTTTTAAATGGACTAATTTGAATCGTGTGAAAAAAATTCAATAAGACAATTTTCCTCAAGGATGGACTGTTGGTACTTGGTAGGCAATCCATCAGCACTGTGTATATCAGTAATTCTTCACTTGAGAATGATTTGATCAAGAGGTACAACATCGATGTGGCTCAGATTTGCTTTTTAATCACTACATTTTGTAGGCTTTCATGCCACAGTAGGCTGCTTCCATGTGCTCAGAATGTCAGACCACAACAACAACAACAACATACCCCAGTGCCTCAAAAGGCTCCCGCTCATTGCGGGTGAGGGGGGGTCGGATGTACGCAGCTTAACCCTTATGTTTAAAAACATAAAGCGGCTGTTTCCAGATGACCCAT
>JAOTQR010000092.1:20613423-20626802 GCA_025774065.1 Solanum ossicruentum | reverse complement strand
GAGTCATTTTGCTTTATTTCATCATACTCCAAGGCCAAAAAATAGTCAATCTTTGGCTCCATCCGAGATTGATGGATGTCAGAATGTCAGACCACGCATCTTCTAAATCAACAACGTATGATTCCAAAAATGAGGTGTGCACGACCTTTGTAGGATAAGAGAGAATGTTCCTAGTACTCTGAATCAAAGAGAAATAAAAACCATAAAAGCAGCCTCTAATTCGCTGCTGTTCTTTTATTCTGAAGTCTGACATATATGCTAAGTGTACCATCCGCCAACAGTTACATATTTTCCAAGATTCAGGAAATTCTTTCATTTATATTGTAAATACAGTAACACAAAGCCCAAGGAAAAGAAGATATTCTAAAGTGTTCTACAATGAAACAAGGGATGCTTCCCTTCTATAAATACTCAGTTTTTCCCAACAAGATTTAGAGCTTGTTTTATTCTTATTATTATTACCTTATTTATCAACCAATTCGTTGGGATCTATGAGATCCTAAATTTTGACATTGAAATCTTCTGCGCCATCGTGCCTAAACTGCATACAAATCTAGCATAGTATTAAAAGATTTAAATGAAAATCGATATCTTAAATTGTGAATAGTTTAACATCAAGCATAACCAAAAGAAAAATATCCAAAATTTTGGTAGGTCACGCCTTTGACAACTCAACTAAAAACAAATGCAAAATTTTAGAAGACTAGAATCCATATTCAGACAGGAAATCCAAATGAAACAAGTCTAAGCTCCAGGAACCTCGGTTTCTGCCTCAGCCACTGTTTCATCAGCTGGTCGATCCAACTTCACACCAACATCTTCTGAATAGTCACCATGCACCTGCAAAAAGAAACCCATTACTAGTTTTAAAAACAGATGTTACTAAATAAATCTATTGCAAGTCTGAACGATCCAAAATTGATGCTCAAAGTGGTGCGCAGAAACTGTAAACAATCCAAACTAACCTCCATCAGCTTGCCAAGATCGAATTTAGGGGCCTTGAGGATCTTGACTTTGCGAATATAAACATTTTGTAGTGGGAAAATGCTTGAAGTAGCTTTCTCAATCTCTCTACCAATTGATTCAGGGATGAACTTTGCTACCAACTCCTTCAGGTCACAGGAAGTTGCTTGGTTTCTCATGATCTCAACCATCTTGCGACGGATCTAGACAAACACGTTGATGAGTAATCAAAAGTGGACATGCCGAATATTATCTAATAAGTAACTAAATAACTGAAGATTAAATACAAAATACCACCAACCTGACGGATCTGGCTGCTCTGAGCATAACATGTCCGCTTCTGCTGGTTTGGACGCTTCTTTGTAAAAGCAATGCAGAACATCCTGAGAGTATAGTTATCTGTAGTCTTGACATCCACATGAGCCTCAATTAAAGTCTGCCACTTGCGCACCAGAGACCTCAACTTGTCTGTTGTGAAATCCATTCCCTGAAGTTGGCCAACGATAAAGTTATTTCATTTTTCTCAAAACAAAGTCAAAATTCCATCCATAAGAGCTATTCTCCAGTCTTGTGAAGAAATGATAGCATAAAAGAATCACCGTACATGGAAGTTTGTGAGGACATTCCTCCCTTGCACATCTTCTGCTCTCAAGCGGATCTTCCTGTAAGCCTGATCCTCATCCTTCTGAAGATCAGCCAAACAGACTTCAAATACTCTGTGCTTTAGTCCTTCAGAAGCAATCTGGAGCAAAAATGAGACAAATGCACGTGTTCAAGTAAAACTGTGTTTGCAGTAATATAACTCAATATTTAAGAGATGACATTTCCACCTTATATTAGAGAGAGAGAGAGAGGATGAAACTTCCACCTTTAAATGATAAGTAACATTGCAGTTGCAGTCATATATATCTCTACATAACACGTGAAACTTCCACAACTCCAAATAAAAGCCATACAAAGAGATATAGAGCATAAAGGAGGAGGAGAAAGTTATACTAAAACAGCTTCACGAATTAACCTATCAATTGTGAAAAAAGAAACTAACATCCTCCACATATGTTCTATAGCACAAAAATAACTATTACTATGCTTCAATTTCAAACTAGTAGGTCTGCTTTCTGAATCTTAAGTATGTACTTTTGGAGTCTATACATACACAATGGGGAATTTTGCTAGCATGTTACACAACTATAGTAGGTTATCACTGTCGCCATTTTTCATACCATTACTTCACCCTTAAGCTTATCCTTGCCATTTCGCTGAATAAGGATTGTTCTTTTACATCTATTTTACATTCTTTACAAATACTTTCTGCTAGAGCCTTCTTCAGGTTTAACCACCATTGCAAAAATATTACCACCAATTCACCAAAGTTGAAGCACCAATTTCCCCAACTTCAACATAGAGACAACCGTATGGAATATAGCAAAATAACCATAACTGCAGAGCCAAATAATACAAACCCAGCAAGAGATACTTTGCACACACTCAAAATTCACCAAGATATAGAATTATTTTTATAGTTACACTATATATCTATTCTTTTTCTTTTCAATATTTTCAGAAATCATGCCCAATTTTAGACCCTGCTTTGAACAGTATAGATACTTTCTAAATGATTTATATTTTTAAAAAAGAAAATAAAAATAAATAGAAAAGATTTAACAGTTGGATATCCTACACTTATATAACCGAGAAGAATGTTCAAGATTTTTAGCTCTAAATGAAGTATTTTGAAGAAAAAAGACGGAGAAAAGTTGTAAGAGAAGAGATTAAAAGCACATCATCATGGAGGAAACCAATTCAACCTCTACCGAATATGGTAATAATCTATGTTGCTTGGACTCTTCAAAAATATCAACAGGTGTGTGTCGGATTCTCCAAAAGTAGTGTATTTTTGAAGAATCCGACATGGGTGCGACAGCATTTTTGGAGAGTTCGAGCAACTTAGGTAATAATAATGCCAAATGGAGAACATATCTTTTTGTTTGGATGAGGACTGAATTCTTGGATTCAAATTATTTGAAGGACCCTTCTTGTAGTGAAGTGACCAGTTAAGAGAACGGTAGTTTGGTTATAGAAAAATAAGAACAATGTTAACCGTGCTACTACCGTGATGAAGGATAGCAAAATCTCTAACTCTATCTCTACATACCTATCTCTCTATGTATATAGAAATATATATAGTTAACACCAATGGAAGAAAGAACTTTAAATAATAAAGATAAACAAGAGTAATATTTACAAAGTAACAATCCATATTAATCAAGTTTTTACAAGCCATTACAAAGTTCAATCAGACATGTTTCCTTACGTTACTACATTCTAAGGCATTCAATATTGTGAGCACTCATCGTATATGGACTAAAATTACACTGATAATCACCTTATAAAAAAATAACCTTGTACTGATAACCAACCTACCACTATTATATTTTTTGAAACTACAACCCTCTAACATTATCCAATATATTAGCTCACATAGATTGAAATATAGGAGCCAAAGTATGGTCATGCTTTACAGAAGAAAGAGCAAACACTGCTCACATAGATTGTACTAGGATGCATGATCTACAGAAGAAAGAGCAAACACTGATCAGCCATTTCATGCTACCTCCCAAAACACTTTGAAGTTCAAGATGCATACATGGGTTCAGAGTTGCATCTCTTAAACTACAAGCATATTATATGCTCAATAATAATCCAGATAATTGCATTAGATAATACAATGTTTGATTAACCGCATAATCTGCATAACTAATGCGGTGTTTGGTTGGCTATTGGTGGTATCAAAAAACAATAGTAATAAGTAAAGAACACAAGATTTATACAATTACAAATTGTACAAAAGAAGTAGAAAATGAGAAGAGATTTCGACCTTAGTACCCTGAGTCCTAGTAACCAGGGTTTTACCAACGTTCTTGATATCAAACACTGATGGTGCTTTAATATCATACCAATCCTTCTTAGCATATGGATCGGCCCTGCTCACATTTCACCACACACAATCAATCAGTACGTCCTAAAAACTAAAACACAAATAATAATCAAAAGTAAAGAGACTTACGCCTTCTTCTTTCCTCCCTTCTTTCCCTTTGAAATCCTCTTGTTCTTACTGTACAATAAAGTAACATTAGAATCGAAAGACACACAGAAAGAAAAGGAACAAATCAGAGTTGAAGAAAAGTGCAGTAGGCAAGAGATACCCGACAGCCATCTTGAGAATGAGAAGTTGCAGCTGCTTTCAGATGGGGAGTAGGGTTTGAAAGAAGGGGGAAGGTGAATCTATAATGCTGCAAAACCCTAATGTTCTTACTGGACTTTTTGGGCTTGACCAAAAATAATGGGCCACTTTAAGTATTGGATTGGATTGCCCATTGATTTGGCCCATTACTATCTCACGCAACTCACAAGTATACGTATGTTCGGTTGATTTATACAAATGTTCCAAATTTAGGCTATTCTTTGGATTTTGTCCTGATTTTGAAAGCAGTTCAAATATAGTCCATTATCTTATGAAATAACGTTAGATTCAAGTCTAGTTCTCTCACACATTGCTCAATTATATCTAGTTTTCTCACACATTGCTCAATTATATAGATAATAAAATATTAAAGGGTAAATTATATGTATTTACGTTATATGTCTATAATTTGAAAAAAGAGTATTTTTCAAGAAAAGCAAACATTTGAAACATAATAAAGCAAAAAATAGCTGAAATAGCTCTAGTTTGCTAAAATTATGATTTATAGCTACATATTATAGGAGAGAGGCAAACGAGATCGAGAGAGAGTTGAGAGAGGCAAATTGTATATGTATATTTTGTTAAACTATGTGTATATATTTGTAAAATAATTATATATGTGTAACTGATATACATATATATTTATATATCTGGTAAGAGATTGGGGAGAGAGAGAAGAGGGAGGCGAGAGATGAAGAAATGAGAGAAAAAATAGAAATAAAACCCTAACTATAGCTATGAAATGTAATTTTTTTCAAGGGTAAATTACGTTATTATGCAAGTATATGATATATATTTACATTTTACCACTATCGTTTGAAAAAAATTACAATTTATAGTTATAATTAGGGTTTATTGCTATTTTATCTCTTCTCTTTACATTACTCTCGCCTCCCTCTCCAATTTCTTGCCAAATATACAAATATTTATGTACATCAGTTGCATATATACAGTTATTTGACAAACATACATATGCAATTCACTTCTCTTCACTCTCTACCATCTCTCGCTCGGTTCTATCCCTCCTCTCTCGATCTCGCTCGTCTCTATCATCCTTTTTCCAATCTCACTTGCTAGATATATAAATATGTATGTATATCAGTTACACATATACAATTATTTGAAATATATACACATACAATTTGACAAATATACATATATAATTCACTTGTCTCGACTTTCTCTCTTAATTTTGCTCTCCTCTCTTCTCCCTATCTTGATCTCACTCGCCTCTCTCACCCCATCTGTCGGTCTCACTTGTCCCTCTCTTGTAATATGTAGCTATAAATTATAATTTTAGCAAACTATAGTTATTTTTTTTACCTTATCATACTTTAAATATTTGCTCTTTTTGAAAAATTTTCGTTAAAAAATAGTTTATATTTGGTAAATATTTCAAAGTTAAACTGACTATTTGATGGTGATGGAGAAATATAAGGTGAAAAATTACATATGGAAGAGTACAATTAAATTTGGAGCCCATTGACACTGCATTAGTCCGTGAACCAATGAACAGTGGTGACAAAATTATTCTTCGCGTAATAATTCCAATAAATTGTGATTGTGAAACTTTTGACAAATACACATTTTTGGAAAAGAACATTTATATACAGTAACCAATTTGGATTTCTCCCCCAGCCATCAAACCATCACTATACAATACACAATTATTGGGTATTTCTGAAATTTCTACAAATAAGAAGTAATCGAAAATAATTTCTCTATCTCTATGAGATAGTGATAAGGTTTGTGCACATTTACCCTTTCAAGATCTCACTCATGAGATTTCACCAAATATATTATTGTAGTAGTAAAAATGAGAAATAAAACATCTACTATATTTATTTCACTTAGACAAATTTTTATATATATATTGATAATGTAAAAAAAAATAATTTTTTATTTCTATTTATTTGTCTTACCTTCTTTTTAATGCAATAACCTCGACGACCTTTATATATTAGGCTCGAATTATTAACTGTACATCTCTACTCATAACTTTGCCAATTGTATACTTAATCTCAGTCGAAATAGTCAAAATAAGGTGGCATTAAATATTAAGTTGGACAAATGCGTAAAAATTGTGTATGTTAAAAACGTGGATGTATAGTTTTCATTTAAAATATAACTCCACTCATTCGATTTTAACTTAATTTGTGAGGCAATACATATATGTTTAAAAGAAAAATATTTAAAGATAAAATTCAAATCGTACTTTCTACTATTACCCTTTATGAAGTCATAAATATGTACTGTAGTTTATCTTCTTGAAAATATAAAACTTCACTAAATCAAAGGGCAAATATGAAAAAAAAATTAAACATTTATTTTGAACTTTGAACAATTTAATTATTTTAATATTAAAAAAAAACTTAAAATTCAATTAATTCAAGATAAACGAGTAACTAACAACAACATACCCCAGTGCCTCAAAAGGCTCCCGCTCATTTCGGGGTGGGGGGGGTCGGATGTACGCAGCCTAACCCCTATGTTTAAAAACATAAAGCGGCTGTTTCCAGATGACCCATGAGGAGCGTCGAAAGTTGCATGACTAACTGCTACTTCACAAATGAAAAAAGCGCAGATAGTTTAAAGAGCCATTTTGTTTTATTCCATCATACTCCAAGACCAAAAAATAGTCAATCTTTGGCTCCATCCGAGATTGATGGAAAATAAACGAGTAACTAAAATAAAGAAAAAAGATTTCAAAAATTAAAAGTAGGAGGAAAAACACCCCTTCGTCTTATTT
Organism: Solanum ossicruentum; assembly: GCA_025774065.1. Taxonomy (NCBI): domain Eukaryota; kingdom Viridiplantae; phylum Streptophyta; class Magnoliopsida; order Solanales; family Solanaceae; genus Solanum; species Solanum ossicruentum. The sequence continues at coordinate 20,619,846 of JAOTQR010000092.1, read as the reverse complement.
CTCGAGCAAAAAAAGAGGCCATTTATCGCCTCTACATCTGCCATGATCACTACTTTTCTCATATTTTCTTAACAAAAATAAAACAGAAAATTAAAACTTCATAACGACATTAAAGACACTCAAAATTTCACTTCTTCACCTATTTTCTTTGTAAATTACATTTTTCTCCTCTGGAAATTACCTATATAAGAATTTTATTTGTCACGGCCTTTCAAGTCATTTTGCTTTTATTGTTTAAGACTACAAGGCCAAATGATATTTTCGTACATTCTACACGTATGTTCAGTAAACTACAAAATTTAAAAGTTCATATTACTTTTTTAAACTTTGTGTCAAGTCAAAATCGATCAAACAAATTGAAATATAACAAATGCTAATATTAATAATGTTGAGTCATACATATATAGTTATCATCATAAGATCGAAAGGTTAAAATTTAAACTTTATGAATTTTAAATTTTAGGATAGCTATGTCATGTTTCGGTATTTGATTTCTAAATATGTTTTTTTATACACTCTAGGGTCTGCGTACAATCTATCATTTCCAAACCCCACTTGTGGGATATCACTGGGTATGTTGTTGTTGTTCTAGGGTCTATTGACCATGTGAAATGAAATCTTGACTTAAAATCATGATACTAATGATGCGAGATAGTGTTAAAATTTTGTTTGGACATATAATTTGTATTTTGAAGTTTTTTTTAATCATAAACAATAAAAAATCATAAGTCGTGAATACCGTTAAAATTGTCCAATTCTTTATACAATCTTACCAAATAAGCAAAAATATAAAACACTATCACAAAACTATTCTTAAAACATTTAATAATATTTATTAATTGGAACTTTAGTTCTATAAAAAAAAATTGAAAATAAATTATAGTGTACTATTCTTTAATATAATCCTTCTACGAACAATCATATCACTTAAGCATACATTTCTCGATCAAATGATTGTGAAGACAAACCAACATTGTTTCGTTATTTTTTGGTTCATATCATTAATAGCTATATAATCATGTTTATTCCATTAAGATTTCATTTTTTATTTTTTTGATATTTTCACAAAAAATGACATGACATTGCACAAACTATGACAACTGTCACTTGTGTTTCAATAGCACAATGGTTTTGGTTCATGAATATTCTGAAATCATTTTTTTCAAGCTCCAAAAGTTATGTTTTTTTTTCCCAAACTACTGAAATTAGCCAGGTGTAATTTAAAGTTACCATGTGTTGGAAATGGTAAAAATAACAATGTCAATTATAAACTTTATTTACGTATAAAATAAATTAAATCTTTGAATGAACTTTATTTCCTAAGTTATTTTGCTTTTATTTTTTATAATTTTTTATTCTATCTTTTCACGTAACTTTTTTTAAGATTACATGATCGGATGACATTTTCATACACTCTATATATCTTTAGTTTTAAACCATAAAATTTAAAAGTTCATTTTATTTCTTTAAATTTTGTACCAAGTCAAAATTGAACAAATAAATTGAAATATAGGGAATACTAATATTAATAATGCAAAGCCATATATAGTTATTATCACAAGCAAAGTCAAAATTTGAACTTTATAAATTTAAATTTTAGGATAGTAACCATCATGTTTTAGTAAGTGAGCTCTAAATTATTTTATTTAATACATATCTAGGGCCCATTTGACCATGTGAAATCTTGATTTGAAATCATGATATTAAATCATATGAGTTAATGTCGAAGTTTTGTTTGGACGTGCATGTATTTTTTGCTCATAAAAAATAAAAAAAACTTAAGTTGTGAAAACTATCAAAATTGCTCATAAAACACACTATCACAAAACTATTCTAAAAAACATATATTTATTGATTGAACTTTAATTCAATTAAAAAGTAAAACTAATCATAAATTATAGTGTTCTATTCTTTAATATAATCCTCCCATATAGTACTAATTATCATATCACATTAGGCATGCATTTTTTATCGAATGATCGTGAAACTAACCAACACTGTTACTTTTAAGTTATTTATTAATCAATATCATTAACAACTATATCATCGTGTTAATATTCTATAAATATTTCATCACTTACCTGATATTCTCACAAAAAATGAAGTGACATCGCACAAACTATGACAACTGTTACTTGTGTTTCAATAGCATAATGGTTCATGACATGAAATCATTTTTTCCAAACTCCAAAAGTGAATTATGTTTTTTCCCCCAAACTACTGAAATTAACAGGGGTGTAATTTAAAGTTACCATGTGTTATGGAAATGAAAATTGGTTAGAGTAATAATACCAACTATAAATTTTGTTTACACATCAAACAATTAAATGGTTGATTAGTATAAGATCATACTTTTTGTTTTAAATAATATAAATTCTAACTTTTTGTTTTAGTACTTTTGGGATCTGATATTTTTTTAGATGAGGGTCTTTTCGAAACAATCTCTCTATCTCTATGATGTAGTTGTAAGATTTGCGTACATTTTATTCTTCTCAGACTTCACTTGTGGGATTTCATTGAATGTTTACAAACTCAAACTTCTTTAAAAATTTACAATTTCAAAATCATACATTCAAACGCTGATTTGAAATCAAAAGATGAAATCACATGTTCAGACGCCCGACACATTAATTTTCAATCTTCTCATGATTTCCATAGATTTGGTATTGGAGTAAAGATAGGGGCCTGGTATGGGTATATTGTAGCATGGAAAACGAAAGCAAGAAGTGACTCATCATGGTGTAATTGTACTAAGGGAGTGTCCAGAATCCAAGAAGCCTATGAAATGTTCCTTTCAAGTATGCAAAAAAGAGATAAAAATATGAAAGCAGGTTAAAAAAGTCATATTCTCTCTCTCTATTATGTTGCCCTTTAATTTCTGACTGATATAATAGGTCATGCATGCATGGGTCATTCACTTGCTTCCAAATATTTCAACCTTTATTTATCATTTGCTTTCCATTTCTATTCACTATTACTAGTCATTTCAACCAACCCTACTTTCTTTCTTCCCCTCTATATATATACACACTTCATGTCTGTAAAAGTGATCAACTAGGGCATTATTATTTTTGGCATAGTTGTAGGTTTCTAGATAATAAGTAAGACATGGAGACAAAAAGTGATATTTTTAAAGATGGAGAAGAGGAAAAAAAGGAGTACTACTGTAGTTCTAGATCAGGTCTAGATTCTTTAGAAGAAGAGGAAATTAAGAGGAAAATATGTTGCCACTCTTTGTATGATCTTTTGGTTGAGACTCACTTGGATTGTTTGAAGGTATTTAATTATAGTTATCAATTCTTCATCAAGGTTAATTAACCTACTAGATATTATATATCTTGTATTTCTCATCTTCTTAAGTCTTTTTCATCTTACAAGAGTAAGAAATTAGGGTTGATTATGGTGAATCCTTTATGAACCTCTGTTGGATTCTCCAAAAGTAGACTACTTTTGAATGATATTTTTTAAGAGTCCAACCAACATGGGTTATTAATTATCTCACAAAAATTATACGATTTGATTTTGTAATGTTCTTATAATAAAAAAAAAAGAAAGTTATTTTCTGAGATAATAATTGTCTGTTGAGTAATCATACAAGAAAAGTATACAAGTTGGAAATTGATAATTGATTAGTACTGCTCTAGTAAATAGTACAATTATGGTATGTGTTATTATTAATAGCAGGTATGTTTGGGAATCAGTGAGATTGATCAAAAAGCTGAAGAAAAGTCATCAAAATATAAGAAAGTTATGACAAGCACAATAATGGATCATCAAGAAGAATTGAACAATAAGTTCAGCTCACTCACAATGGATCAACCAGCTGAACTGGACAACTTCATGGTAACAATGACTAAAATTTCCTTCTTTTTTTCCTAGTTATGATCCCATGTTACGGACGATATATTATATTCAGCGGCAGAGTCAGAATTTTCACTGATACTATTTATGTAGTGTGATTTTCTAGCTCCGCCTTTTTGTATATTTGCAGGAAGCATATTGTGTGGCTCTAAGCAAGCTAAAAGAAGCAATGGAGGAACCTCATTTAGAGTCTATAAAGTTCATCAACCATATGTATTCTCAGCTCAGTGAACTCATGGAACTTCCTTCTAATTCTCCAGCCACACCATCTAATTTTGGTAACAATTACTTCCGTTTTCTTTTTAACCAAATTAAGCACACACTTTATGATACATAATTCAGATTAACAGTTAATTTTGGTAAATGAAGAGGAACGGATTTTGATGTTGTAGTACCATTGTGGTACACGTTAAAAAAGGGCAAAAAAGACAGGGTTTTTACATGAACATCCCCATATTTACTCTCTGTCTATCTTTATTTGTCCTCTATTGACTTGACACAGGAACTACGAAGTAGCTAATGATAAGAGTAATTTTATCAATTCACCCTTTGAATATAATAAATATAATATCTTGAGCGACTTTAATTAATGATAAGAGTAAATCACGAACTAAGTGCATAATTATCTCTTGATTTTATAAACTGGACAAGTATTATTAGACATTTCAAAATAAGTGGATAAATAAAGATGGAGTATCTCTATATATTTTCCATTTATACGATATGCCCTTTAAATATTTTAAATTATTAATTTCAGTGGCTTGTAAGACTAGGAGTACTTTTTACGTAGTTTCTAAAAATCTTAAAATTTGTTTTCCTAAATGTACAGTGAAAATAAGAAAGTTTAACTCTCAAAATTTGAACTATGCCATACAAATTGAAATAAATGCGTAAAAGTCCACATCTTTCAAAATCGACTTGGATCTTTGTACTTTAAGAGATCAAGAAATTAGTGTCCAGCAATTAATACAAGATCCTAGAGAATCTGAAATTGTTTTGTTGTGTTTTTTTGGTAGATGGGATTAAGGGCCATGGCAACAAATGAAATGTTGGCAGGAGGAAGCTAGCTCATAATAATTTAGCATGTTCTAATTGTATTGACTAATTAAGTTACTTTATTATCTATCTTTAGAGATGGATCGATGCATGTATGGTGGAGTTTTCTTTGTTATCTGGACTATGTAGTATCTTTTTATTTTATTTTATGTAACATTATGTTAATATTGAGGACTCCCAACAGCTGGTCGAACTCATGATAATTAAGGTTTTGGATGTTCTCGTATGATTAAGATATATATGGAAGGCTTGGTGAGTGCAAGTCCTTGTATTCTACATATGTTATGTCCATTGATTAGTTATATATGTGTGTCTACCACATATATGTTAAATAAGAGTGTTCATGATTTGGATAAAAATAATCTAAATCGAAAAATTAAATCAAATTGATTAGATAAATCGATTTTTTTGGGTTTGATTTGATTTGGTTTTAGTTTTTAAAGTCGATAGCGCTTGGTTTGAGATTCGTTGAAAAAATCAAAGAAATAACCAAATTGAACTGAGAAGTTATATTCATATATTTTATAATTCAACGTACATAATACATTATTTAAAAAAATAATTTTAAAGATCTTACGTAAGTTTTCACCAAATTTGATTTTTTCATCTACTTATGAAAGGACAAATGCTCAAGACAGGAACATTTATGACAAGATTAGAAATGTCATTATCTCTTTCTTCTAGGCTAAAATGGTAAATTAAAACTTTGTTTTCACAATAAATTTAGTGATTGAAAATTCTTTTAATATCATTCATTCTAATTATTTTTTGTTCTGAATGAGTTGTTGTTATTTTTTATTCATTTTGAATGTATCATTATTTTTATTTTTGTGTATGGTTAATAATTGAATAATCGAACCAAACCAAACCGAAACCAATAACAACTAAACTGATGATTGTACATTATAATTGATTTGGTTTGATTTTAAGAATTTAAAAATCGAATTGAGTTAATTTGATTTTAATTTTGACCAATAGCCAACCCAAACGAGCGATTAACACTTCTAAATTGTTAAATATACATTTAACTAATTTATGGAAGTGTCATCTTCCTCTTTTAATGAAGTATTGTTGAATCATGGGCCCTGTTTCACTTTTTTGATAAGGCATCACTAATGGGCGGGAGACATTAGAAATTTTATTTAGGATGTTTGACATTTAATTAAGTATGAAAAATAAATTTGAGTGATGTATATTATATAATTTTTTTATATAGAATATATTTTTCAATAAAGGATGTTTGATTGATCACGTTCAACTATATACATCTACAACAATGATTAGCTTGGGGTTATAAAGCAGCCAAATGAATATAATTTAGCTCAAGTTTGAGAGGCTTGTTAATTGATTATGTTATTGTTAGTTATAGATTTAATCGAAATTTGAAAAAATATCTTTTGATGTTGTATTAAAAAATAATTTATACCCCCTCTTATGTGAAATTTTTCGTTTTGTGAGAGTCAAACAGTTAAAATTTGACCGAAAAATTATTTGCGTATCTTTAAA
>JAOTQR010000092.1:20582959-20598383 GCA_025774065.1 Solanum ossicruentum | reverse complement strand
ATAAAACACCACATAGAAGGAGATAAGAGCAATCCCAGTAAAACTGAAAGCACTCAGATCTTGTGTAAAGACATCTTCCAACAAAATCTTTTATGGAAGAAAATGTTAAACCCAACAAAGACCCATATGCTAAAACAAAGCAAAATGAAAAGGAAAACAACCTAAAGATAGTACTGAAGTCACAAAGATGAAAACTTTGGGTGTTTTTGCTTCAGCGATGTAGAGAAGCTTTGAGAATGGAGAAAAATATTTAGGTTAGGGTTTAGGATGGTGGCGGCAGGAAATTTGTTCCAAGCAATCCTGGCTTTAACACAACGAATTTAATCTTACATTCCTTTTCTAAACTGAATAATTGCAGGGAGAGTTTGGAATACAAAGAGGTGAAGAAGAATAGCTAGGATATCATCTCTTTTGGGAAGAACAAAAGTTTGGGTATGGCCAATTCTTCTCTATGCAGGAAGTACAAGTATGCCAGGTAAAATTCATAAAAGTTAAAATGTCTAGAACGCCCTTGTAATAGCTGGTTAAAGATTTAATTATTTTATAAGAGTTTCAAGCAAATAGCAGGTCGATATGTTTGATTAAGTAACTTGAGCTACATTTGTAATTTTATATAGTTTTTCTGCTGTAATTTATATGATTATTTTTAGTGTTAAAAATACTATTAATTATGATAATTAAAGTTATTTAAGTAGACAACGCGTCGATATGACTGCTCAAGTAGCTTAAGTGTACTTCCGTTATAATTTTTGATGATTCTTCCGATGTAATTTTTTCATCTTATTTTTGTATTAAAAAATGCTACTAATCCTGATAATCAAAGCTACACAAGCAAACAGAAGGTTGACGTGCGTACTTGAGCAACCCGAGGATATATTCGAAAATTTTTATGATTCTTTTGTTATAATTTATTTATCTTATTTTTTGTGTTAAAAAATACTATTAATTAACTTCTATGTGCATTATTTAGATTAAAACAAAGAAATAGTAGATAATAGAAGATAGATTTGGTACCTCTCCTAAGGAGGACTCGCATGTGAAGAAATTTAAAATAGAGTTCCATTTATATGGATAGAGTACTAATTATGTGGGTTGAATCAAATTTGAATATATTATAATAGATCAAGATAATAAATGAGTCAAGATCCAATAAGATTCAATCCAACTTAAATTTACTTAAATCAAAATGGGATGAGCCAATAAGTTAGAGAGTGGATTAGATCTTAATCAACTTTTATGAAGTTTTATTTTTTATATTTTTTTAATATTAAAAATTTTATTTTTTAATTATAATCATATAAAATATATCAAATTAAAAGACTATTTTGGAAATATTTTGATAAAATTTCTCTTGAGCCCATTCAAATTACATATCTATCCAATTTTAAATAAATTAAACTAAATTAAACTAATAATAAAACAATGAATTTAATTCTGTCAGTCATCAATAAACCAAAATTACCCCTAACTGGAGTTAAGAAAGGAGCTCAACTCTCCATAAGTAAAAAAAAAAAAAGTAAAGTCATAATTAGGTGGTGAATGAGAAGAAAAGAACCTTCTTCAACCTTGTCAATTGAGAAATAGAGTTCTGTTAAACCAGCGAAGGAACCGAGGAAGGAAAAAACAGAAAAACTTGAGAGCAAAAATGGCGTTGCAGTGGATGATATTGACGTACGTGGTCGCAGCAGAGGTAGCAGTAGCTATTCTGCTGACATTGCCATCTCCCAAAGCTCTCAAATCTCGTTTTGTTTCTCTAATTTCACTCGCCCTTCAACCTTCTCTCTTCATCGTCCCTTTCTCTGCTTTCCAGCTCCTCGGTATTCTCCCTTCTTCTTATCCTTTTGATTTTTTTTTGCTACTTCGTTATTCTTACAATCGACTGATACTGGGACTTAATTTTTTGTTTGCTCTTTTAGATATTTATTGGAAAAATGAGCATCGATTGATGTGTACGGGTGAGATTTGCACTGCTTCTGAGAGGGACCGCTACGAGAAAACGGTAACTTTTTCTTCCCCTTTTGGAACAATTTTGTGTAGTGCTGTAATAGATTTTACAGGGTGAGTTTAAATTGTGTTGAATAAAGTGTTTGTCCTATAGAAAAAGGAAAATTGGTCCTCCAATGGCATTTCAACTTCATTCTGTGGTTGATAACCAATTGGTTTCTACAATTTTGATGGACAAGTATAGCTAATATTTGCTCGATAACCCTGTGTTACTTGTCAGCATAGTTGAGTTTTAAGGTGTCTGATTTGTTGAATACTTCAAATTTAGGATGAGGTACAACTAAAATGTTATGTACGGGTGTGCAAAATGGCTAATACGCATGATAGTTGGGTGACATATGCATGATATTTAATTGTCATTTGTTATAATTAGAATAAAAAGGACAAGCCTGTACACTAACGTTTCCTCTATACGTAGTCTTACCTTGTATTTCTGTCAGAGTCTATTCCAAGGCTTGAACCCATGACCTCTAGTCACATAGCAGCAACTTTACCAGTTATAATTAGAATGAATTTTGGATTTTTCAAGTAAACTATTTGCAGTTTAAGCTGTTCGTCTTCTTTAAGTATGTTACTACTTCTACACTGCATCAAGTAAACTACTTGCAGTTAAACATTTCTTCTTCTTTAAGTATATTACTACTTCCATGCTGCATGACTTTAGCAATAGTCGAGGTATTGAAATCAGATTGACCACAATCCCACATACTGTACATATCTTATCCCGCTAGAGAACGTGAAATCAGATTGATATCTGTTCATGTCTTAGATTATATGTGAAGTTGGTCTTCCGTGGTTTCTGTAAGTCTCGCTTATTCCTTTATAGTAGGTGATGGAACTAAAGGTAATGCAGTTGTATATAGAGCCAAGTTAGATGCTGGTGTCAGAAAAATGGGAGTAATGAGGCGTGTTTTGTTGTAGTCTGGCCATGAACTTATCAGAGATGTAATACAACAGATCACAGAGATCTGAAGATAGGTGTATGCTCGATCTGGTGATAATTGGTGACTGAGATGTCTGTAAGATATCAGGTCTATTAGGAAAGGGAAGTTTTCCATAGTTTAGAAAAACACAAATAAGTAACATAAACAGAAAGTAAGATAAAATTCCTAACAAATCAAGGAATGAAGGTAAAGACCACACTTGTTTCATCTAGGCGGAATGCTTAGTGTTCATCAAATTATATAGTACCTTATATCAATGCATCAAGCCGAAAGGAAACATTCAACTCAACATTGGTCAATGAAGCACTTGACACAAGGATGTCAGGTCTTCGCGTGGGAAGATGCTTGTTTCTTACTTATCAGAAAGATTTCTTGTTCTTTTTGTTGAGATTTTAACTGAGACTTTGCAACAGTAAAGTACCACTTGAAAAATTAAACAGCAGAAACAACAATTCTTACTAGTCTAGTTCTGTTGTCAATTGCTGCCATATTGATAAGGATTTCATTGGTCATGGCCCCCCTCTCTTTCCCCACCCCCCTCACTCCCTCCTTTAACATTATGAAAGTGGGGAAAACAAATTATTTCAGCTGCAGTCCTACTATCCTCTCCGGACTTTACTTGTCGGATTTCACTTGGTATGTTGTTGGTGTAACTCAGTTGTGGAATTATGGTGAGACTGAGATCAATGTGTGGCTGCTAGTGCTGGTTGGACAAGGGATCTGTTGGGAAATCTTAATCTGTAAATTTGTTGAAGAAGAAGAAGATGAAGAAGGAAGAACTTTTGTTCTTCTTTAGAGAGAAGTTAGAGAGAAGGCAGAGAGAATTTTAAGAGAGAGACTTTTTTTCATGGTAACACCCAATTAATTGAGTAATCTTCACGGCGATAGGATTATATATATTAATGATATCCGGATATTTACAATTACACATAATACAAGTATACACAGAGAATAAACAGTAGCACCTAAAAAATTTGAGCAGCTAAATATATTATAAGGCTCCACTACCTAACAGGATCAATCCACTTCTTTTGTTTGAGATTGTTATTGTTCATTCTGCTGTGCTGTGTGTAGTACATGGATCCCACTTGTTACCTATTCTTTTTTCCCCTTTGTTTTGCACATAAATAGAAGCACATTGATGCATTGATGTTATATTATCTGGATTATGGTTCTTTTCCTTTCTGTTTATATCTCCACTCATTTTATGCAGATCTACAAGGCTCAAAGAAATGTGATCCTATGTCTGGCAGCGTGCCTTCTTTACTGGTACATCAACTGTACAATGTGATGTTATATGTTATTTTACTTTCGAGATGTATCTCTTTTGTAATTTAATAATTAATACCTATGCAATGTGGTCGATATGTTTGAAGGTGTATCTATCGTGTTTGCAAGTACCACAAAGAGATTCAGAGCATGGAAGAAGTAGAAAAGAGATACAAAGACCACTAGCTGTTCTGCCTATGCAGGAGTCATGCTATTCAAAGCTATTGCAGCTGAATCGGAACCTAGTAGTAACATTTAAACTATGTAATGTAACATAATGAGTCTTGTGTGTTTTCTTTACAACGTGCCACAGTTTCCTATGTCTTCCTCAATAAAACAGAACATATATGTAATTGGTTTCTGCCATCACTATTGGCACCTACAGATTCAAAAGAGTTGGCAAAAGGGAAGAAATTTCGACAATATAGAAATTCCATCGTAATATTCACTTTCCACACACTTTTTTTTTTTTTACAATCAGTACATGCACAATATCACAGAGTGAAATATAAAAGGCACAAGAAAAAGAGGAAAAAATAATTATTTTTTTTAAAAAAAAAAAGAGATCCCCCATCACATTTTTTGCTGCAGCAAGAATCAAGGAATGTGTCTCTTCTTCTTCTTCTTAGTCTTCAACCTATCACACAGGAAAGTTTTCTCTAATTGATCCACCCTCTGCGCCAGCGAATTCAGCATCCTCGTTTGTATTTCATTCTTTTGGCACAGTTCACTCATCATTTTCATCATATTCTCATTCTTTTCCACCATTTTCTCCAACAACTCTCGGTTTCTTCTACTCTCCTCTCCCCCATCAAGCCTCTGAGACCTTGCTTCAATCTCATCCTCAACTCCTTCAATCACATCCCCTGCTTCACCACCCTCCAAACATTCTCCCATCGGACAATCTGTTGTTTCCTCCTTTACCTCCTGCAACTCTTCGCATTTCTCAACCGATGGAGCTACATCGTGTTCGCATTCTATGGGTGTTTTCTCATCATTTGCTATATCATTTGACGCCGCTTGTTTTTCTACATCCACATTCTGCTCTTCCAGATCACGAGGTTCATTCTGATTTGTGAATTTTCCATCTTCGTCCAAATTTTCTGTAGAATCAAGGATGTCTCCGGTCTGATTAGCTGGTTCAGAGAGTTCATCGGAATCATCATGTTGATTGTCCTCTTCAGCTTCAATTTGATTGGCCGCGGAAACAATGGTGTCAACTTTTTCTTGCAAAGAAATGGCCTTTCTAATCACAGCCTTTCTGCACTCCCTAACACCGGAATCAACTCCACGAATGGAGTCCAACTTGAAAAGCAGAGACATCAGCGTCTCATTCACCCGCAACCTTTCCCTTTCGTCTATACGGATCAACTCCGCCGTTTTGCTGCACAAAAGCTTCCGCTCAACATCTTCCACCTCCTTTCTTATCGACATGATTTTCTTCATGCTTTTTCTCACCAGAAACCCTCTGAAGACCTTCTGAATCTTCAAGGCTGTACCGGACCGCTCCGGCTCAGGCTTCCGTATCGTGGAGGCCGAAACAGCCCGCTCGGGATCTGAACTCACAAATTGGACCGGAATCTGGACAACCTTACCGGCCGACTTGATTCCGGCAGGTTTCTGGTGGATAGATTGCACCGGTATTCCTCTCATGTTAGACGAATAGCGAGGACGAGTTGGGTGGGACCAGTAGCCTCCGTAAAATGGATTCTCCATTGTTGATTTTGATCGCTTGTTGAGAAATTGATAGATGACAAAGTCTGAAGTTTTTGTTGTTTGTACAATGAGAGATGAGGTGAAGCTTTCTGCTATTTATACGGTTGAGGGGGAAACTGAAATGAATATTCCAGAAGGTTCAGGTGTTTTTGGAAGGGCTAAAAATATCTTAGCTTTCGCTAGAGTGATGTAGAATGTTCCTAATGAAAAACGAAAAAAAGATGTGGAATTGTTCCTAAAACGAAATAGAAGTCAAATAGCTTCTAAAAGGAATTCCTTCGGTTCATATTAATTAAATAAATTAAAAAATATCTTAAATAATATTAAAAAATATTTTCTTCTGTGCTGACCATATTCTTAACTAAAAAAATATTGATCTCAGTCACTTATTTTGCAATTTTTCTTTTGATATCTTTTTCCGAATATATTTATACTTGATCAATAATTGAATGGTAGATTTGCAGTTAGTTATCGGAACCTTAAATATAACGAACAGAAAAAGAAAACAAGATTATTCAGGAGCAATTACGTATTAACTCATTATTATTTAGGAATTTTGGCAACGATGTCCTTCTGAAAAGGAGTATTTTATATGGTATTTTATATTTTAAAATTTAATTTCTCAATATAATTTTAAATTAGTCATTATTAAGAATCACTCAGGGGTACTAAATGATCAAAACAAATTTAATTCGTTCAACTTATTTAAATTTGGATAAATCATTAATCCGTTTATTTATTAGCTCAATCTAGTTCATCCATTTAAACACATTAAAAATTTATGAAAATATTTTAAAATATTTTTAATTTTATTTCTTAAAAAAATTGGTATGTTATATATAGTTAGCCATAAAAAAATAAATTTATTAGAACAAAATAATTATAAACTTCATAAAAATTGAAAAGATTGAATATGACTCATTACTTGATCCTTTTTGTCCCAACTCATTTTGATCCAAATAAATTTGAATTGAGTTGATTTTTAACCCATTTGTTGTGATGATATGTGTTTTTTTTGGCAGTCTGATGACATTTTTCACTGAGTTGATAGGAGATTATATTCATGGTTTCAATTTTCTCCATGTATTACTCTATTTGTTCCTCTAGTTGTTGTCATAGTTTTTGTTTGGAGAGTCAAATGATATTAATTTCTATTAATATTTCAAGATGTATTTTTCATTCATATTCATGTAAAAAATTATGACTTATATTACTTTTTATATAGTTTATGGATATCTAATTTTAAACAATTTCTATTACTTTTTATATAGTTTATGAATATCTAATTTTAAACAATTTGTATTACTTTTATACAGTTTATGAATATCTATTTTTTTAAAAAAATATATCAAATTAATGAAACTTAATTTTAACTTAATAAATTAGTCAAATTAATTTTGAAAAATCTATAATACGACACTTAAAGAAAAGGGGAAAGAGTAACTTCTTCGCATGTTAATCACTTAATCCTAACGTAATGTACCTAGAATGCGGTCAAACATAAGATTTTCATTTAATTCATCTCTAATTAAAATTCGTATTCAAATTCATGAATTTAATACATTTCTAGTTAAATTTTGTACTTAAATTCACATAGCAATAAATTTTCTATTTTACATTAAAATAATAATGAATTTTTTCTTTATATCATACTCTCCTTGTCTTATTTTAATTAAATTTGTGAGGTAATGCACACATATTAAGTAAAATATTTAAAGAAAAATTTACATCATACTTTTCACTATTTGCCTTTATAAAATCATAAATATGTGCTATAATTTATCTCATAAAAAATATAAAAATTCAGGCAAATATGAAAAGAAATTTCAAATATTCGCCTTAAATTTTGAAATAATTCAAATATATTGAATATTGAAAAAAAAAATTAAAAATTTCAATTAATATGGAACGGAGGGATCGAGTACTTTGTTATTTTACTCTTACCAATTTAATTCTAACGTACCTCTAAATTCGGTTAAACATAAGGTTTTCAACAACTTTTCATTCTACTCCTTTTGCTTGTAGCTATTCTCTAGCTTTCCCACTCATACCCCCACTTTCACTCCAATTTTCTTCTATAAATACTTCATCCATAAAAGTTATATCTCCATCAAATTAAATCTCCTTAGTTATTCAAATACCAAAAAATTTAAAAAATAAAAAAAGAGGAAGGGACTGATTTTAAACAATTTGTGTTTCTTCCTCAATTTCCTTTGTTGTCAAATCCTAACACAGAGCCATGGCTACAATTTCCAAGAATTCCATGGTTCTGTTCGTTTTGGTAGCCATTGTTTTTTTAGTGTCCAATGCAAGTGCAAATACTAGGTTTAAGAAATTTGATCACCCTACTAAAGGTGATGGTACTCTTAATTTCTTGGTTGTTGGTGACTGGGGAAGAAGGGGTACTCATAATCAATCTCACGTAGCTCGTCAAGTAAGATTTTCTTTTCTTGTCTTAAAGGTTTCGTCAATTTTATTGAATCGCGTGTTTTAACTTATTTAAAAGTTTAAACTGTCATAGATATCACTTTTTGCAAATTGTCTCTCTTTAATAAAAATGATAATCACAATTTTATAGACATTAGACGATATTCTAATGTTTTAACGGTCTCAATGATTATATTTACACAATTTTTAAATATTGGGATGAAATCTAAATGGTGGACTAAAAGAGGACATTTGTGCAAATCATTTCTGTTTAAATAAGGTTTTTTACACCTTGAATCGGTGGAAAACTTTGTTTTAGAACATAAATTTTTCACTCATTCTGCACGAAAATAGCTCACTAGGAAAATGTGATGAGAAATAGATTCTCACCGAAACAGTACGAATTTCTTAATTTTTTTCTTAGGCATAATACGTACACATGCTTTTTAATTCGGTTTCAATTGACATTTATAATCTTCAACTTTGTGTGTGCACAAGTAGACACTCAAACTTGTATAAAATTGAACAAGAAGGCACACACGTCGGACGTGACATAATACATGTAGGACGTCATGTATAACCCAAATTGTCATGTAAGATACCGTGTAAAACAAATGTGTCAATTCATTCGATTACATACAAGTTTAAGTACCTACTCATGCATACCCAAGTTGAAAGTCATAATAAGTAGTTGAAGTCAAGTTAAGGATCATATTTATATATTTTGACTTCTCCATATAAAAACACTTGTATTACTTTTTTCTTTCTCATTAATTCAATCAAATTATATGTAGAAATAGCCATTCAACATTTTTTCAATAAAAAATTCTGGAAAAATAGTAAGGTTCTGAATAGCGGCAGAAAAATATAGACCTCTGTTACCTTTGATATTATATTGCATTGTGTGACTAAGGTTTATTTGATACTTATGTATATAATGAGCTTGTCTTAGTAAAAAGGAATGTAAAACTTAGTTAACCTTTTTTAAAAAATATTTGTATGCAGATGGAAAGAGTGGGAGAGGAGCTAGACATTGATTTTGTATTATCAACGGGTGACAATTTCTATGATAACGGATTGACCGGAATATATGATACAAATTTTTTAGACTCATTTACTAACATATACACTGGAAAGAGCTTACAGAAACGATGGTACAACGGTAAGTTCCCAATTTATTTTGACTAGAGCTGTAAATATGGATCGGCCTGACAGTTCTAATTATGACATTTGAATTGGCGTTTTTCTGCAGTATTAGGTAACCACGATTACAGAGGAAATGTAGAAGCGCAACTCAGTCCTTACCTTAGGAAAATTGATAGCAGATGGATTTGTTTAAGGTCTTTCGTAGTTAATGCAGGTCCAAAGATTATTCACTTCTTAAATAAATGCACAATACATAAATTGACCCCTTAACTTGGAACGAAATTTTAAGTTAGAACTTAAACTTTCAAAGTGCACAAATAAGCACTCTAACTTGCCCGTTTTTTTCAAGTAGGCACAAAATGCTAACATGACATTTATGCACTTTGAAAGTTTGAGTTCTAACTTAAAATTTCATTTTTTTCAAGTAGGCTCAAAATGCTAACATGACATTTATGCACTTTGAAAGTTTGAGTTCTAACTTAAAATTTCATTCTAAATTAAGACCATAATTTATGCATTGTGCCCAAATAAAACTTTGGTAAGTTTATATGTTGGTAGTAGTGATTTTGATTCTCCATTTTTGTTGTTTGAAGAAATTGCTGAAATATTCATGGTGGATACAACTCCATTCGAGACGAAATATTTCACAGATCCTGAGGATCATACTTACGATTGGCGTGGTGTGATCCCTGTAAAAACATACACTGCTAATGTATTAAAAGTAAGTCGAATGTAGACTTAGAGATCATTTCTCATAGATTCTCAAGATCATTTATAAAATTTCAATCAAAACATTAGGAACTCGAGAAGGCCTTGAATGAATCGACAGCAAAATGGAAGATTGTCGTAGGTCACCACGCGATTAGAAGTGTGGGACATCACGGTGACACTCAGACACTTGTTGATCGCCTTCTTCCTATAGTCAGGGTAACTTTTTCTCTCTTTCATTCACTATATCAGTTGTTTTTACTCGAAATGTATATATAACATTGATTTCTCTCGTGAAATTACAGAAATACGATGTTGATTTCTACATGAATGGGCATGATCATTGCCTTCAACATATTAGTGACACCGAAAGGTGAGAACAGAGTTCAAATCTTGCAAAATGATCGATTTTTTTCCCCTAAATATGATCTTAATGTTCTCGTTTACATTGCAGCCCAATGCAGTTTTTAGTAAGCGGGGCAGGGTCAAAGGCATGGAGAGGAGATCTGAAAGGATTAAATAGGGAACATGTAAATTTCTTCCATGATGGACAAGGTTTCATGTCTGTCGAGTTGACACCAACAGATGCAGAGATCAAATACTACGATGTTTTTGGTAGTGTACGACATAGGTGGACTAGGTCCAAGTTGCTTCACTCTGCTATGTAAAGTTTCTTTTTTTTTTTTTTGGTTGTACATACTAAGCTAGATGTTGAAAAAAATAGGATTCTTTTTTGTCGTTGATATTGGATTTTCACAAAGCCTAGTTTGGTTTTGTGAAAGGAAGTAATCTTGCACATTTAGAGTTCGTTTGGCTTGATGTAATGTTAAAATAGTCATGAAATAAATTGTGAAATTGTTTTATCCCGTGTTTGATTAGTATTCTGAATCCTGCATTGCAAATTTGGAGTATAATTAAATATAAAAATGAGTTTTTTAT
Organism: Solanum ossicruentum; assembly: GCA_025774065.1. Classification (NCBI taxonomy): domain Eukaryota; kingdom Viridiplantae; phylum Streptophyta; class Magnoliopsida; order Solanales; family Solanaceae; genus Solanum; species Solanum ossicruentum. The sequence continues at coordinate 20,587,230 of JAOTQR010000092.1, read as the reverse complement.
ATTGTAAAGATCAAGTTGTACACTCTTATCAGCGTATAAGTGTCAAATCACTTTATTGATTATCACTGTCAATAAGTCTTATTTTTGAGATTACAAATTGTACATTTTAAGGAGACTTCCCTGTTTGATAGCGTTTATTAAGGTTTACCCATATCGGCTTTTACTTATCCAGTTTAAAAAACCAACAGATAATTTACCACTTTATTTCTAATATACTCTTGTTTTACCAACAATAAGTATAGCCTTTGCATTCGAAAATCAAAAATGCAAATTGAAGTTTTTATAGTGCGACCTTTGTAGCTAGCTTTATCTCAGGAAACTGTGCAGGGGTGAATCAATGATAGAGATTTGACAAAGCCTTCGAGTTATTGGCACATCCAATCCAGCAGCATTCATGAGTCGAAGTTGCTCCTGCTACTCACTAAGAGTCTTGAGTATTATACAAGGACGTGTTGTGTGCTGAAAGCGCTTCCTTTAATGTCAGCCTGTATCTGAATATCATACAGCGAAATAGACACAAGGAAAGAGCAATAGACCGGATCAACCTACAAAAAATAAAAGGCATAACACATAAATTGGACTCTTAACTTGAGCAAAATTTTAAGTTGGAACTCAAAATTTCAAAGTGCACAAATAGGCACTCCAACTTTCCCGAATTTTTATGAAGCTGGGAGTGGGGGTGGGGGAATGAGGGTACAGGGTGGAGTAAAAAATTTATATTTAAAAAAATTAAATTTTTCGTAATATAAATTTATTTTGGTCAATAACAAATGTTTTTTTTACTTTTCTTGTAAGCTATAAATAGGTAGAATAGTGTTAGATGTCGTAACATTTTCTTTTTTTAAAAAATATAAATAGGTGGAATAAGTTTATGACATGACATAGTGAGATTGGACATAAAGTCCATGTCATAGAGAGTACATCTCACGCACATGGACTACTGCACAACTATGCCTACTTGATAAAAAACGGGCAATTTGGAGTGTCTATTTGTGTGCACTTTGAAAGTTTGAATTCCAACTTAAAATTTCGCTCAAAGTTAAAGAGGTAAATTTATATATTGTGCCAAAATGAAATGATCCCTCGTAACCAGAGAAAGGGCAGATGTATAGAACCTTTCACTGGTAGTGAGGCAATACATTTTTGAATAACGAAGAGATATCCCAATGTAGCATTCGTTTCCAATACCTTGTTGGAAATCAATCTACCATAAATATATACTGCACTCTTTCTGTAGTTACCAATGCTCTTTATATCTATATATAGCAAACATATGTTCATTTTTGCAAGCTGCTTTAAATTATTTTTCTCTTCGTTGTTGCTTCACAAATATGACAGCTTCCAAGGTTACTATGAAGCTATTCTTAGACAGCAATAGCAATGAAGTTCTGTTCGCCGAGGCAGGGAAAGAGTGTATTGATTTCCTATTTCACATCCTGGCATTGCCAATAGGCAGTGTGATTAGCCTTCTCACCACTAAAGGTATGGTTGGGTGCTGTGGCAACTTGTATGAGAGCCTTCAGAATCTGGACAATACGTACATTCAACCGAATCAGAAAAAGGACACTCTCTTAAAACCAAAATCAGCAGCCTGTGATACTTCAGTACCTCTGTCATCCATCACCAACTCCCCTGTTAAGAAACAGTTTTACAAGTGCCCCAACCATAGTAACTACGTCTTTGATGATTCTCGAACGCGTTGCCCTGGTGGATATGGTTCGGTATGTGAAAACATTATAAAAACACATGTGACCTATGTTGCACCACGAGCAGAAAATAATGTAGTAGCATCTGGTGGAGGATTGGTAAAGGAGGTTGTCACTTACATGGTGTTGGATGACTTGGTTGTCAAACCTATGTCCACTATTTCAATCATCACTGTGCTCAACCAATTCAACGTTAAAGACGTTGGTGTTCTCAAAGAGAAAGTTGTTACTCTTGGAATGGATGAGGTATATAAACTTGTTCCTTTCTTAGCATATAATCATGTTATTCAATTTTACTGAACTTAATAACAATCAGAATTCTACAGTATCAGCAGAAACATTAATTTACCAACTTTCTTAATAGAGTATTTACTTGTTTTTCAGGCTTTGAAGCTGCTGAAGACTTGTCTGCAGTCCAAGAATGTGTTGACAAGTGTCTTCATGGACAATATAAAAGAATGAATGTCTTTGCTATTCCCCTGTTGGTTCTGGATTTTGTCTTCTCATTTACTTCCCTATGTTGTTCCAGATGGTGTCTTTTGCTCTACTCATTTTGCTTATTTTGTTTATCCATGACGGGGAATTATGTACTTATATTATATCTCAACTTCAATCTTGTCTTTGTTACGATGGAAGAAAGCAAAACCTGAAAGTAGAGAAAATAAATAATACCAAATTTAACGTGGAAAAATCTTTCAAAACGAAGGTAACAACCATGGGATCGTCGAGATTCAAATTACTTCACTACAATAATAAGAGGGTTACAAATATTCTCCTCAATGGCTACACAACAATTGTCAAGCAAGTAGAAGCAATAGTTACACCAACAAAAAGAAGAAGGAAGAAAAACACCCAAATCAAAGCTATTGTTCAGGACCAAAAATCAGATGTTACTAACTTAAAAATCCGATTTTCACCATTCAAATCAAGGTCAAAGATGTTAGGAACACTTAGTCAAAATTTCAACCTGATCCAATGGTCAATGAATTGGAAAACGTAATTTGAAGACTGCTGGTCGAAGAGGAAAAACTGCTGCGGAAAACATCTTTTTCTTCTCTTTTCTCTCTTGTTGAAAGCTCTCTCAAAGACCTCTCTTATGTGATAATGTCTCTCAAAGATGAATAATAGTGAGCAATACTTAATTCTCTCAAAAGTTGTCATATTTATAGATAATGAGTGTTCTTTCCTTAAGCCAAAACCAACTCCAATGGGACAATTTCAATCCTTTTCCAAGTAGGATTAGAATTCCAATCCTTCTCCAATTAGGATTAGAAATCAAAAAAGAATAGGATTAGGCCATGAGCCTTTACATGGGCTATTGCCCAACAAACTCCTCCTCCAGCCAAGGGGCCAAATGGACTTTAAGTGGAGGAACTCTTGACAGGTTTTATGCCTGTCGTAGTTCTACAAAATTCATGTTTCTCTGCAATCACTACTTTCGTAAGCATATTTGAAGGATTGTCATTAGTGTGTATCTTCTCAATCTCAAATAATTTTTTTTCCACGGTCATTCTTATTCAATGATACTTTCTACTAATATGCTTGGACTTAGAATAAAAGGTGGAGTGCTTCGTGAGATAAATAACATTCTGATTATCACAAAATAGGATGAACTTTGACTGTTCAAAGTCAAGATCTTTGATAAATTCCTTTGTCCAAAGCAATTCTTTGGCACCTTCAGTGATTGCAATATATTCTGCTTCTGTGGTAGGTAGAACTATGCATTTTTGTAATGTTGATTGCCAAGGAATAGCTCTCCCTGCAGAAGTGATCAAATAACCAGAAGTGGATTTTGAATTGTCAAAATTTTCTCCTAGGTCAGAGTCTATGTAGTATACAAGTTCAGGCTTGCCACTATCAAAGCACAACTCCATGTCTGAAGTACCTTTCAAATATCTTAGTATCCATTTTACTACATTCCAATGTTCCTTTCCAGGATTAGAAAGAAATCTGCTAACAGTACCAACAACATGTGCAATATCTGGTCTAGGGCAAACCATAGAATATATCAAACTACTAACTGCAGAGGAGTAAGGAATACATGACATCTCCTTTTTCTCTTCAGTTGTAAATGGACTCTGGGTCAGTTTACCCTGGATATCAAAAATTTTATTTAGTATAACAATAAATTAATAAATGAATAGAAGAATTTTTTGTTAAAGTACCAAAGAAAATGACATTCACTGTACTGTTGAACAATAATAGACAAAATAATAATGAAGATCTTTCCCTAATGTTAGTGATGATGTTCTATATTGCTATTTGGTATGAAATCTGAAAATATTCATTCAAAAAAGGAAAATGAATTAGGTATATATGTGACAATGTGAAAATATACATTGCATAATTTGAAAAGGAATAATTAATACTTATTACAAATTTTATAGGTGGTTTTAAAGTATAACAAAATTATTATGAGTTATGACTGATTAATATTAACTAATAGTTATTTAAATTAATTTTAATTTTAAAATTAATTTTTAAAAGTTACTCCCTCTGTCTCATATTAACTGAATTTATAAGGTAGTACACACATATTAAGAAAAATATTTAAAGACAAAATTT
>JAOTQR010000092.1:20546888-20564340 GCA_025774065.1 Solanum ossicruentum | reverse complement strand
TGAGTTCTACTATGAGGGAGATTGTAAGAGCAGTCGTATGTGCATACGCAAGTACGCGACACATAATTAAAATAGTCGATTGCAATGATTTGAGACTATTTAAATAGGACGTGTATTTCGAGAGGGAATAATAAAAAACTATTTGAAGCATTTGAGAGAGAATTAGAAATGCTCCAGTAACGCCAACTCCTACATGGCAGAATACATTTTCATAGTTGTACTACTCTCAAGACAAGACATACACGTGTAACGCACATGCAATGAACATACTTACCTCTAAAGCATGAACTTTAGAATTTTAAATATTAAATTACTAAACCCTTTAACTAAAATTTAAATAAACCCTATAGCAACACAGACCACAATCTCTCTAAGAATGAAGCGTTACTTTCTCCGTAAGAGGTTGTCACTTTCAAGTTTCATCTCCTTCCCTTTGGATAGTGACCAGTATCCAACTAATTGCACACAAATACTGTTAGAAATTTATTAAATTTATGTAGGTCTTAAATTAAATTCATTGGCAGACTATCAAGGATCCTTTGAAAACAAAAGGGTTAAAAGAAAATGCTAAAAATACTCAACAAAATATGTAAAGCAGACACTTAGTCTGGCGCAATGGAATAATATTTGGTGAGCCGTCATTATATGATATAACTAATGTCTAACCATTTAGTTTATCAAGAAATAAAGCTAAAATCATACCATTTTTGTATATCCAATAGTTTGATAAAATATAGTAAGGATACAATTAATAGTTATATGAATTTTAACGCTGGACATACGTGTACAACGTACGTGCGATAAATCTGATATTATTTAAGAATATGACATATTTTATATTAAAATAATAAAATTAACCATCTCATACAAATAATAAAATAGATAATTTTCTTAAAATATTTCATTCTACAAAGATTTTTTTTTCTATTTCATCACCATAACCAAACACCCTTTCTATCCAAAATGGGTAGAAGTATCTTTCAGATTAATGTATTTACATTAATCTGAAAAACTTGACCAAACAAAAAAAGTAATATTTCAACTTTTTGTTGGATAATAATATAATAAATTCCATAGATTGGATAATATTAAATATACTTAAATTTGTTCATAGAAAGAAGAATAAGCCATAATTCCTTTATAAATCTTCCTTTATTTCCTCTCTCCCTTTTGTGTTTGTTCGGACAAAGCATTCAACAATTCAACTCTACTCTCCCCAACCCACCTACAAAGCCCTCAGGTTTCTTCCCAAAGAAGACACTACCTTTCTCTCTTCTTCGTCTTCGTGTTTTTCTAATTTCTATCGCTCTTCTGTAAATGCAGTACTATAATCACTCACTCGATTCGATGGCTTTTCAGAGCAAAAAACTCATCAACGACCCCAATGGTAACTGAAACCCTCAAAAATTGCTGTACCATTCTTCATTTGTTCTTCTTTCAATTCGATTGCATGTTGTATGTTGATGTGACTGATTGTCTATGTGCATTGCTTGTCATGTTCATGAATTGAGAGGAAATTCTGTCTGTTGAAATTCTGAGAAAGGGTTTTTTTAATTAAAAGAGTTGTTTGAGTATATAGGATCGGTTGTTGAAGTAGAAAAGAGAAAAATTGACATTGGTGTTTTGTCTTGTTGGAAATAAGGCAAGTCAAATATAGGAATTTGAAAAAAAAAAAATAGTTTTAGGTATTAGGTAGAACTACTAATATGTTTGTCATAGCAAACCTATAGTAAGTTGATATGTGTAGAAGATATGGAAATGAGAGAAGTGTTTTCTTTTGACAAATGTGGTGTTCGGTGTCCCGGGTTCGAGCTGGGGTACCTCCTACCTCCTGCTAGCACAGATATCCGTCAACTCTGTCCACCACATTTTGGACAGAGGGTAAGAAATCATATAGTGTTTTACCCTCGATATTTGAACATGAGACTTCATGCTTCTCGATTCAATCTGGCTTGTGCTTTTTGGCAGCTATCTGGCATTGGAAGTATTGGGATCTAGAAATATTTTGTGATGAACGTGTAGTCCAACATTGATTCCTTCAATGTGTTAATTGGGCAAATACATCCAAAGTGACTAGATGGATATCTCGTATCCGAAAATTAGCAGTGTGACCTGTCAGTCCTCCCGGGCCCACCGTCAACTACTAGGTCACACCTTTGGATGTGTCTTTTTCTGTTCTAGAAATCTAGAACATTTATGAATCATGTTTTGGTGCTTAATTTACGTTAAATGACAAATAAGTGTTGTAATGAGACAGGCGTGAATATGACAGAATGGATAATAACATAGGGATAGTTGAACGGCATCGTATTCTGTTTCAATGGATATGTATGTACATTTTCTTTTTGAGAAGGTAACTACTACACATGTATGTACATTTTTGTGTGTCATCTGTGTCGGCAAAATTAAATTTTATAGAGCTTTGGTGAAGCTTTAATAGGTAATGCAGGTCTTACGTTATGTATGGAAAGCTTAAATATTTATCTGCTGTAGATACTGAAGTACAATGTCTTGCAGATGTTGTGACAGAGTTCATTGAGGGACTTGTTGAGAACTATCCGGGGTTGCAGTATCTGGATGGTTTCCCTGAGGTGATCTGCCTTTAGTTACTTTGTTCACTTCTTTGTTTACATGTTTCTCTACTAAGATAATAAGCAATGCAAGTTGGTTGTGACATGTTATCTTCTGTGCTGAAATCCAGGTTAAGGTAGTCTTGCGTGCTGATGTTTCTGGTGCAAAATATGACAAAGTTGCTGTTATATCAGGTCTTTAATTTGCACGGTGTTTTGTATCTATATTTCAACACTGGAGTTTGTGTTTCATTAGTAGCAATAACAATTTTGCATTTGTAGTGTTATACACGAGTTGGAAATGATCAAGCTTGACAGACTAATCTGTATAATAGTGAAACCTGGGAGCTTCTTATAATGATTTAGACTATAGGTCTTATATGCATTGCTTGCTTATTTCTTCTGAAAGAAAATATCATGTGCTTATAAAATTCTTCTGCTGCAGTTGTGTTTAAAACTAAATACAGTTTTTGCCTTTCCGGTAGTTCCTTAATATGCAATGACTAACCATTTTTTGTTTCATGGGGTAATGATTTTATCAATGTGGTTAAGAACTTCCCATAAAGAAGTATAGAACATAAAATAATATGGTTTTCTACAAATGACACCTAAACATCTAACGCTAACATAAGACTCATGGGTGCACTAAAACTTGACTAGAAATAAAAGACATGTTATACAAAATTGTTTTCCACACCTTCAAGTCTTTCTTGTCTATTTCCCTTCAAAATACCCACACAATAGTCGACAGAACAACCTTGACTGTAGCTGCACCACTAATTATATAGGAATATTTACGACTTATGGTGTTCTTGAGAATCTTAAACTTGGGATGCGTCTTTGGAACTTCAGTGAAGCGAAGTGCAGTTTAATCTGGTATCTTGGTGCTTCTATAACTTAGGTGGTGGAAGTGGCCATGAACCTGCTCATGCTGGATTTGTTGGAGAAGGAATGCTGACTGCAGCTATCTGTGGGGACGTTTTTGCCTCTCCAAACGTCGACTCAATTCTGGCTGTATGATATATTTGTATTACCCCCTTTGATTAGGATGTAGACGTATATAAGTTCTTCCCTAATGATGTCTGCCTACTGACCTGATTCAATTTAGGGTATACGAGCTGTCACAGGTCCCATGGGGTGCCTACTTATTGTCAAGGTACCACTGCTGCAAGTTGTTAATTTAATTACTACCCTTGTCTAGCTCAGCAGTTAGGTTTAATGGGATTGATTATGCACTCAAAGGATTATCATCCTACTTTGGGTTATACTGGTTTTTACTGTTGAAAGAAAGATGCTGTGGATTGCTGTTACATTCTTCATTTATGGTTATAACTCATAATGAAGTGATTTCATGATTTGATAACATTTCATGATTACAATGCACTTTGGTTCATTGCAGAACTATACTGGTGATAGACTGAATTTTGGTTTGGCTGCTGAACAAGCAAAATCTGAAGGTTATAAAGTAGAGGTATCATTGTGATCAATATCTAGAATTAGTTTTTTTGTTGTTATTATAAGTTCTATTATGATGACGACAATTGTAATAGCCAATTAATGGTCAAAAACTGGAAGATAGAGTATACACTGATATACATGCATGTTTTTATCTTTATCATCAGATGGTAATAGTTGGTGATGACTGTGCTTTACCACCTCCAAGAGGCATTGCTGGCCGAAGAGGGTTGGCAGGGACACTTCTTGTTCACAAGGTTCATAATCTCTATCTTTGTGCATGTCTTTAGATTTTATTTGAATGGGTATAGATATTTGACTTTAGTTGTAACACATTGAAGCTTTGAATAATTTATTCCTTGTGATACCACCTACAGAATATATTGGAGTTCTATGTGTGTATAGATAGATAGATAGAGACAAACACATATTTATACCATGGGTATGCATTGTAATGTATCCAATTCGTTTTCCTTTAGTTCTTACTGCATTCGCATTAGTGTGGCACATAGCTTACGTAGCTTGAAGCTTGATAGAAAAATATACTTAATTTACTGTGGCACATTAGTAATGTTGTTCTAAGGTCTTGAGATTCTCTAAACTCTGATGGACTTCAAGGAAAAACCAAACTCCAATAAAAAGAGATTGATAACGACATAGAGTGCCTTTTGGTGCGTTCTGGAAAAAATCAAAACTGTTAGCTTCCTTCTTTCAACTGCATTTTCTTCTCATGAGGGACAATAACATTAATTATCTCTTTGGTGTTCTTTTCTTTTCAATGATGAATAAGAGAACTATTAGTTACGAGTTACTAAAAAAAAGAAGGAAAGAAATAATTAGAACTATTGCAGAATCTCTGATCATTAGGGTGGTGATAAAGCTGATATTCTCAATGCTTTGAGACAAATAGTACTTTACTAAAACCTCCAGCTCCTAAAAGCTGAAAAATCCTGTTAAACTAAAATAATACATACAGATATTTGTTAATGTATTGGAATTTCCATATTCTAATTTTGTACCTACTTGAAAATTTGCATTCACTGTGACTTTCAACCACTTTGGAGTAACGTATCATGATTCATGAAGCCAGCTTGATTCTGCGGAAAAAGAAGTTAAAGACACAAAAATAATTATTATTGATGCGAGTCTAGGTGTGGCATGTCCATCATCCTATGTGTTCACATGTTTCTTTATTTCTAATTCTGTTGCTTCGTGTGTGCTTGTTTTTCGGGTTGGTTGGGGTCAGATATCCAAGTTATCTGAAGGGCACCAGATTTTCATATACCAAATTTGTGTGTTCTTTTGACAAATTGTTTCTTCGATGCCCTGTTAGTAGAGTACTTGGAATATTGTTATGCTGCTTATGCAGAAATATACATATTAAGAAAAAGACTCAATTGATCTTTCTGCTTCTTTGTTGAATTCAATTTTACGCGACACTGGCTAATATGGGTAGCAGTCACTTTACCTATGTGTCTCACTGTGTTGAAGTTCAGTTGAAGTTGCAAATATCATTGGTTTCAGTTGCTTTTCCATGCATCTTTTCTAAATGTCACTTATCTCAGGTTGCTGGAGCAGCAGCAGCTTGTGGTCTTCCCCTTGCTGATGTTGCAGCTGAAGCCAAACGTGCATCAGAAATGGTTGGGACAATGGGTGTTGCATTATCTGTTTGCACGTTGCCAGGACAGGTGACTTCAGACCGCTTAGGCCCAGGAAAGATGGAGCTTGGTCTTGGAATAGTAAGTTCCTTCATAGGCACAAGCGTACTCATGATTGGTATTGGCAATGGAAAGAAGTTAACTAAGTCATGCTTTACTAGATGAAACACATCATATTACATTCATGTTTTGGAGACATGATAATCCTGTAATTTACTTTGGGGTATTGTGGATGTCATTCATATCATTTCTGTTTATAGCACTTACATACTTGATGTTGCTTTTCAATGGTAGAAGCGGTTGGTCTCTTCGAATGTGTCTGCTAAGTTGAAACTTCCAAGTTCTAAGTGATGATTAAGGGCTGACAGACTTCTTAGAATTCTATCATCTTCACTTCTGCATTTTAAAATTGTTTGCACTGTTTTCTCCTTTTTTCAGCATGGGGAACCAGGAGCTGCTGTAGCTGACCTTCAACGAGTAGATGTGGTGGTTTCTCATGTTCTGAAGGAGATTTTGTCACCGGTATGTGAATATTTGGAGTCTGAAAGTTTGACTTGATATCCATTAAAAATTTTTTGATTGCTTGAATCATTACTATGAATTGGTAAGGATGAAGTGGAATCACTTTTACTTTTTGACGAGATAAACTTTTGATCCTTTTTTTTTTGTTTGTACTAAAACAAATGAGGAAATGAGTCCAAAAAACTACAACCATGTAGATATAAGGTTTTAATATTAGCCATTCATGTACACTGTAAAATTACAAGGATTAATGATGATGATTCTAATATGTGTTCCTTAACATTTTTGTGAAAGAAGTTAGGTTGGGCAAAATATTCTGTTGGGGGTCCCGACGTCTTGTAAGAATGAAGAGGAAAGTGAAAGAATTTTTGGAGTTAAACTGTTAATTGAAACACATAAAAGATAGCCAGTGATTAGTTATGTTAATTAGTAAAGGAAAATAAGAAGATAAAAAGAAAAAAGGCTGCTAGTTTCAGTTTTGGAGTTTGATGCAATCAATCTATTCTTTTCATGCTTTCTTTCTTTTGGTGGTGTACAATTTTTTGAGTCCACCTCCCTCCCCCTCCACCCCCAAACAAAAAAGAAAAACAAAAAAACGAGTTGCATAACACACTTAGCAGTCCCCCAAAAGGAGTACTAATGAATCTAGAGTTCTCAACTTTTCATGGACTGGAGGGGTTTAGTTTAATAAAGATGAAATCTTTTAGGAAGAGGCACTAAGAATGCACAACAACCACCTTGGTCTCATTCAGCTTAGTTAATTATCTTATTCTGCAGAAGGAAGTTTCACTGTCATTGAATGTCTTTGTAGGAGACCAATTACGTTCCAATCACACGTGGGAGTAGAGTCGTGCTCCTGATTAATGGGTAAGTTTCATCTCTACACCTGTCTATAGATGATGACATCCTCAAGTATTTGAGGCGAGTTGGTTATCCCATTCTGTTCTTATTTCTTTTCCTTGCTCTTGCTTTCCATTTCTCACCTTTTTGGTTGACGGAGCAGATTACATTTTACAGTGTTTAGACAGATATCCTGGTAGCATGCTTACCTCGTATCTGTCCCTGGCTCCTGTATATTTTTCGTGAATGTTCCATTCGATATTTATGGAGTACTTCAATTAGACTCATGAAATTTGAAAGGAAACCATTTTACGTTATTTATCTTCTTCTTTTTTTTCAGTCATTCATTTTACAAAATATATCTTTTTAAAGTGTATTCTGCTACATTGATATTGAAACTGCTGGCAAGTTCTTCATTTTCACCAAAATCAGAATTTGCTTAAAACCTTTTTGTTCAATTCTTTAATGATAAAATTCAACAAATGATGGTATCAATTACAAAATACTCTAGATGGTTAACCTGAAATTCCTGTTCAAATTGTAAGCATCCTCCACCTCCAACCCTAGGGAGAAAAAAGGTGGAGTTTCCTAGGGAGGGGTTACAAAGAGTTGCATGGAACTGGCATCATGGCGTCTTATATCACTGTGTTGCTTGACTAGTACTCTTTAGCAAGTTGCTTATGACAATTAGAGCAGGTATCGAACTTGATTTTAGTCCAAAGGCTGAGCGAGGTGTGTGATACGATTGTCGACGTACTATCGTTCCTCAGTGAATACATGTTAATATGTTTCCAGAAATAACAACAACATCATCATCATTATTTAATAATAGTATTAGGATTGGAAGAATAAATAAAAGAAATTTAAAAAATACTTGAAGAAAATGAAGCATAAAGAAGTAAGCAACAAGTGTGGAAGCTGAGCTAGCGTTGGAGGACAAAGCTTGTGCTTTGTAGTTTGCACTTTGCGGACAAAGGACCAAGAGCATTCGTTACTCAGTTGTCACACACCGAGCCTACACCCTGGACGTGGCCGGCACTCGGAAACCATCTCTGGTCCCAAGCGACCCACTTGGCCTGCCTACTTACTCAGCGGAAGACTTAATAATAGTGGAAAAACTAGAGGAACAATAAGATAATTCACAACTATTTGCATAACTGAATGAAAAGCTCTTAAGCAATATCTGAATAAATTGGAAACTGAAATACTAACACATAGTCTATGGAACCTCTACTAAAATGTCAAGAGCTACTGAGACAGGCCTCAAGTAGCCAGAACTAAAAGTAAATACTGTAAAGAAACATAAACCATAAAGCCTCGGACTGAAAAGAGGCCTCACCAAACACTGATAGCTGTCAGGTTCTCAACGAAGCGGCTGCTGAGGAACTCTATCACCTGCGTCTGCATCATAAAACGATGCAAGTCTCAAGGATGTCAGTACGTGGAATGACGGTATGTAAGATGGCCAAAACAGTAACTTAGGATAAAATAACATTTCTTCAAAAAGAATATAAACATAACTCAGAATAATGTAACCATAATAACAAATACTTTGTATACTGCAGTAACATACTGAAAACTGATAAGTAAAAACATAATTTCTTATCTTGGGGAGTTTCTCTAACCGACAACCACCACTGTGAGCTTCGTGGTGATACAACGTCTTGCCCGCTGCCAGAGCCGTCCCGTACTTTGCCAGGGTAGGGGACGAATAACTAGCGGAGTGGATTCATCCCAAATCTGGGCCATCTCAGTGGCTAAAGAGGAAGATACTGTACTACAATCCTATCCTATGCTGGCTATATAGTTTATGGGTTCGAGTAATTTATTCTACTCTCACCCATATCGGTGCTCAATACTACTCCCAAAATGTTCTTATGTAGCTCATAACTTTAAAGAATGAATTCTTGAAATCTTATCTTTCGGGGACTTAGCCCAGCTTTAACTTTTCTTAAACTTTTCTCAATTAAATTCTTTAACTTAACTGAAGACTAGAATCAACTCAGTGGCCCAAAATAAATTAGATTTTTCTTGACTAGTATGCAGAAAAATAAACCCTTAGAAATGCCCTTCTTGAACTTAGCTTAAAGATTCTCAAACTAGTCTTTCTTTTCTTGAAGTATCATCCAGATTTTCAAGAAACTTCCATAATCACAAATCTTGTGCACAAATGGATATAACTTGATAACAATACTTTGATTACGTAATATAGAAGTCAAGAATTATAGTATTCATCAAGACTCTATGTGTACCATGGAAATGAACATGCTTTCACAAAAGTTACGGGAACTTAATCTTTCTAGTTCTTGAAAGTTCATGAGTGAAATCTCTGAAAATATACTCAAAATAGTAGGTTTAACATACCTTGGAACGAGTTCTTGAGGAATTGAAAGGAAAATCTTGAATGCCCTAGTGTTCTTGAATTCTACGCTTGGTGTTCTGGGGAAGGGTTTCTTGTTTTCGAGAGAATGAAAGAGTTGAAATACGTTTTTTGAACTGTTTACGACTTAAAAAAGGACTAATTTAGGATATGGGTGTGGGAAAAGTCGGATTTGCCCTTCCCCAGGAAAAAAACGAAACTGGTCCTCTTCTTACACTAGTGCGCGACGCGCACCAGTGTTTTATAACACCTTTTCGCGAATTTTTTACTTTTCGTACATTTTCAAAAAATTCCTAAGTGTGGCTCCGCATCCACTCCGCGTTGTGGAAGGGGCGCGGAAACCTCACTGTTTTAAGCTCACTTGGACAAAAATAATTCGCGTTTTTTCGAGTTTTTGCCGAGTCGGGACCTTTTTCCGACTCGGTTTTTCACACTGATCGCAAATCCGGTCTCGGATTTGCAAACGGAGCAAGGAAAGACACGTTACGCGCAAGGTCAATTCTAGAGATATTTTCATCCTTTCACGAGGTGTTACATCAATGAACAACAAAAAGAAAAGATTATGCAATTATAGTAAACAATTAGGAAGGGACTTTGACTTTTTTGAGTTTTTTTTTTTAGTTTGAGAATTTACCGAGTCAAACAATAAATAATTTTTGCTCCAATTAGGAAAATTTCTCGTGGCTTACACCTCAAATAAATGCCCAAAACATTGAGACTTACACCTAAGTGAACACCTAGAAGCTTGGGAGTTACGGCACATGATACTTGCACCCCGCCAGTACATTTTTAGTGGGCCTCCCCTGGGATTGCCAGAAAACATGAGCTGTATGAACAAAACAGTCAAATTTATTTTTCATCACTGAATTGCCATCAGTACTCAAATGTTCTGTGAATACAAGTTTTTGAAGGCTATATTCACGCTGTAAATTAGCAATGAACGGATTAAATTTGTATTATGGCACATCATGACTTTGAACGGATGTTGATCCTGAATTGCACAGCAGGGCATTTGTGTGCTCTGGCCATTTTAACCTTTATTCTGCTATTATAAGCCAAAATGCCCTTGCGATCACAAACGAGGCTTCACAAGATTGATAGTAGTCTCTGGCTTGATTGTGTTCTTTTATTTCTTTGACTTACTTTTCAAATCAATACTAGCCCAAATTGATCTGGATCTGAAAAGTTTCATAAGCTGAAAGCATTCACATGGATTCTGCTTGCATTAATGGAGATTTGATATTTGTAGTGGATGGTAACCAATTTAAAAACAGTGGTGAAGCTTGGCTTTATGCTTGAAGCTTTTAAATATTTAAGTTCTTTTTTACTTGGGAGTATTCACTATACTCATTGTTTAGTCAATAGATTTTTTATTTATGTTTTAGGAAATTTAACCTTATCAAAAAAAAAAAGAAAAGAAAAAGAAGATATCACCTAATTCATTTTTGTTGATTATTATATCACCTCTCTCTTGAAAATACATTGTAAAAAACATGTGACTTCCCATTTTTCATATTTTCTGTGTGTTTCTTTTTTACTTTCCTACTGCAGATTAGGAGCAACACCATTGATGGAATTGATGATTATAGCTGGCAAGGCTGTGCCAGTATTGCAGCTTGAACATGGTCTAGCTGTTGATAGAGTCTATACAGGGTCATTTATGACGTCGCTTGATATGGCAGGTATGTGAGGTTCATGAAGTCCTTTCCTTCAGCCAACAACATCCATTTTCTTACCTCAGTTATATGCAGGGTTTTCAATTTCGGTAATGAAGGCTGATCAAGCAATTTTAGACCGTTTAGACGCTCCAACTAAAGCTCCAAATTGGCCTGTTGGTGCTGAAGGTTCGTTTCTATTTGTGTATTATTGCACTGGACTATGTATGGGTGGCATGCGCTAATTACTTTCTTATTTCTGGTTTCCTTGCACTATTTTTATCTATAGACGAGGAAAAGCTCCCCCTCATTTATAATTCACTTGGGCCGTTTCCAACTGACTCTCTATTTTACTCTCCAACTTTAGAGAATAGAGAGTATTTCGAGACAACCTACTCCAACCCAATTCTCTACTTCTCTCTAAGAAAAGAGTTTTTCTCTCTCTTCAATATTATAATTATTATTTCTTTTTTATTTTTATTTTCATACTTCATTATATAAATCTTTCTTTTTTTCCCCTAAATAATCGCCCTACATAATTTTCATGTAATATAAAATTTTATTCTGTTTTAACTTTTTTATTTAATATAAAAATTATATTTTATTCTAAGCAACATATTTTATATTTAGTTGGGTAGCAGGAATAGTCGTGTTTATATCATGTTTGTCATTATCTGTAGTATGTGTGTAAATTTTATTGTATTTACATATTGTTATGTGCTCTTCGTTATTAGTCACCCTTTCTATTCCCTTTCCTTTTCTTTTTGTCATATCTAGTTTATTTTGCTTATGGATTTTTGAGACGAGGGTTCCCAGGAAACAATCTCTCTACTTCTATGAGGTAGTGACAAGGTCTGCGTACATTCTACCCTCCCCAGACCCCACTTGTGGGATTCCACTGAGTTATGTTGTTGTTGTTTGTAAGCAACATAAATTGTAAGCATATATTATATATTGTATGTGTTGACGGACAATTCAATAAAAGTGAAATTATTGATGAAATTGTTTTATATAATAAATATTACATCATCATAAAATTTATTTTAAATGACTAAATAAATGCTCAACTTTCAAGATTATTACGTTGCTCCATAAATGCTCTACTAACGCATTACAGAGTTCAAATGAGCATTTTTTTGGTCCTTAATTTTCATGTCTAGCTGAAAATTATTCAAATTGGAGATTTTTGTCTACCACCATTTCTGTCATTGAAGCTTTCAAAAAATCTTGAATTGATACATTAAGATTACGTTCATCCTCGATTATATATTTGTTAAATAGAAAAATTGTTAATTTTGGATGGAAGTATACTTGTCAATAATATATTTTAGATGTTATATTACAAGAAAATAATTAAAAATATTAAAGACTTAATTAATCGTCTTACATAATACTAACAATATTCAAATAATTTTAAATTACACATTTGAAGTGACAAAAATTTAAAATATTTAAAGTGACAAAAATTTAACATAATCAAAACTGAGATAGAGAAGATGAACATTTGGAGAAGTAATATTAACCTCTCTCTATATAGAGAATAGAGAAAAATTTAGAATGTGGTTCGAGAGCTTACTCTCTATTTTACTTCAAATATAGAGAATAGAGAATAAAGAGTAAAATAAAATGTGATTGGAGATGATCTTGGTAAAAGAGCTAGAGTAACAGAGAGAATGTTCATATTGGATAATTAACTAGTATCCTCATATATCCGTGGGTGATATAACCAGCACATAATATGTGTGATTTTTTGTAGCAATTTACCTAAATTATAAATCTACTTCACTTACTGGAAGTTAAAAATTTCAGGCAATCGGCCTCCTGCAAAGATACCTGTTCCACTTCCACCATCACATTCTATCCAGAGTGAAAAGGTATGTCAAATTTATGGGAGATAACTGCATGTCTTATTCTGTGGGTACTTCATATTATCATTGCTTTGAAAGCACTGATGAATGCATACCCCAATATGGGCTTGATGTCACTGATACTTGATAAATATTAGATTGAACAGTCTCTGTCCCAGATGTCAAGTGTAGCTACTGCTTCCAATCTTCTGTTGATTTCTAGGATGAGAGAGACAGCATATCATATTATAATTCTGTTGCAGATCAATAATATTTACAAACTTACAGTCTGTTTCTTCTTTTATCAGACATTGAGTCGGCCTGAAAAACTGAACTCTCAGGGTCATATCCTTGAGGCAGCTATTGAAGCAGCAGCTACTGAGGTTGTAAATCTCAGGGATAATTTGAATGAGTGGGACAGTAAAGTTGGTGATGGTGATTGTGGTTCAACTGTAGGTCTTCGGGTGGCCTATGTGTTTCCCTTCATTTGTTCCCCTTGTTATCTGCATTTAATAACTCCTTTGTCAAACTGCAGATGTTCAGAGGTGCAGTGGCTATTCTTGAAGACATGAAGAAGTAGTGAGTCTTCTTCACTAGATTCTTTCTCTAATATAGTGTCTCCAAGGAAGTAAAAAGGGAGGCAAATTAGTCTTCCCAAGATTATTGCATATCGTCACTCTTAAGGAGTAAAAAGCAAGGCATCTTCTGCCTCTCCTTTTTATCTCTTGTAAGAGTGCTTGGAATTTACAAGCAAGGTGTTAGTTACTTTTAAAATTATTCACTGTACTGGCAAATTGTTGCCTCTGCTTGTTTTCCCTCCTTTTTCCTGCTTGCACCAGCTGTGGTGTGGTTATTAGTGTTCTGCTTGCAGCATTGTTTGCTTGTGGGATATCCTTATAGTCAATAATTGGGTATAGATAGATTTCATTTTTGAGACAGAGGAAGTAGAAGTTTCTTTATGAGTTAAAAACAAGTGAGGTTTTGTGAAAGACAGCTTGATATGGGAGAAGTTGTGTTTAATCTGCTTTGTAGTCAACTTAATGATACAAAATGAAAATCAGCTGCTAATGTATGCTTTTCATTTAGTTATTTTTATGTTTAGTTCTTTTTCTTTATTATTTCCTTCTCTGATTATCTTTGTGTCATTTTTGTTCATTCCCCTCTTTCTTCAGTTTTAAAGGTTATAGAAATCTTGCTGTTGGTTTTTAGCAAGTTGCTGTATGAATTTCAGATAGTTATGTAACAACTCTGTTAATTGAGGTATATGTTTCCATCTTTGGGAAAATTTATGCCTGCTATCTGAATTTTTTCCTGCAGCTATCCATTGAATGACCCTGCAGAAACAATCTATGAAATTGGATCTTCTACTGGAAGAGTAATGGGGGGAACTAGTGGCATCTTGTAATGCATTTTCCATGTCTCATCAACTATACCAATTCTTTCTTTCAACCTAGATTTTCCTTACATTATTAATGTAACTAAACGTCGTCATTATAACAGATACAGTATATTCTTTAAGGCAGCATATGCAAAGTTGAAGGCAAACACTGGCTCGGTTGTCACAGCTCTTCACTGTAAGTTGACTCCTCGGCAGTAAAGTTTGGACTTGATGTTTGTTGCTTCAACTATTTTTTGTGTACCAATCTACTCTTTTGGTTCAGGGGCTGATGCACTTGAAGCTGCAATCACTGCTGTTAGTAAATATGGAGGAGCTAGTGCTGGTTATCGTACACTTTTAGA
Organism: Solanum ossicruentum; assembly: GCA_025774065.1. Lineage (NCBI taxonomy): Eukaryota > Viridiplantae > Streptophyta > Magnoliopsida > Solanales > Solanaceae > Solanum > Solanum ossicruentum. The sequence continues at coordinate 20,549,673 of JAOTQR010000092.1, read as the reverse complement.
TGCTCTTATACCAGCATTGTCAGCTCTTAAAGAGGTCAATATAATGCTTTTCTCTGTGATATATCATTTACAGTTTTTTTCCTGCAAACCTTACTCATTAGAAGTTTTATGCATTGGGACCAGAGGTTGAATGCTGGGGACGACCCTGTGGATGCTTTCATTATTTCTGCTGACGCAGCATCTGCTGGAGCTGAGTCAACCAAGCATATGCAGGCGCAGGTATCATCACTGTAATTATTTCTGATGCATTGAAAAGAAAATAGCACATGGTGTTCCAATGGTATATTTCCAAAAATGTTACATATTTATATATTTAGCAGTAAAAGGTTAATAAATATTTGACAGAACACCACAAAAATATATAAAACTTAAAACATCTTTAAAAAATAGAGCAACTGTAAAGTACCCTCATGCTTTGTCTTTCTTCTTCATAGACTTTACACCTTTAAGCATCTTCACGGATTCACCCTATTTGACTAAACGGATAATCCAGAACGAAAATGTGTTTGTGTCCGTTTCCTATTTGGCTCAAATCAAGAAGGAATCAAAGTTTATTTGGATTTCTATTACCAAAACAATAGAGAAATTTATTGACGTCCTCATTTTCCAGATTTAGATCAGTACCTGTTTTTACTACATATGAATTATGAAAGGATAAATTTGAACTCTTAGGTGTCGTTTGGTGTGAGGTATAAGGTATAATAATCGGATAAAATGTAGGATTATTTTATTCCATGTTTTTTTAGAGGTATTAGGTAGTCCATGGATTATTTATCTCATCATTTTTGCCTTAGTAATGGGATAAGTTATCCCATATATGTGGTGGAATAACTTATCCCAGGATATAACTTATCCTGGGATTAATTGTCCCAGGATAACATGTTCCCAATTAAATGACCCCTTAGAGTATGACTTGGCCAAAGGGTTTCTAAATGACTCTTCTGGGAGGGTTTAAAGTAAGTTCAAGATGTCATTAATAGTTTTAGGTATTCAAAACTTACTATTGAAGTCTTTGTTCTAATGGGTGAAAATTCATATGAATCTGCACTTTCATGAAAGATAGCTTGGTAGATACCGGACTTTTGACATAAATAATAGATTGCGACCTTTTTTAAAAAAAGATTTGGACAAGATCGCTTCAGGAATCCTCAGTTGATTGTTTTATTGGAAGCCTTTGTGATTAAAAATTTTCTTTACATGTTTTCCTTTTGAATGGAGGTGATGGCCATCTTATTTTGAATGGAAACGCAAAGCTCATAATAGAAAAATTGTAAATTTGTCTTGATCAGTCTTTGTAACAGTTTTATCTGGCTGCCAATTTCTTGGTTGAATACGGCTCATAATCAGTTTGTTTTCCAGGCTGGTCGTTCAACCTATGTGCCCAGAGATGTTCTTGCATCAATTCCTGACCCAGGTGCCATGGCTGCAGCTGCGTGGTACAGAGCAGCTGCCTTAGCTGTGAAGAAGTATAGCGCAGCATAAGCATATTTAAGACCATACCTAATACTTCCTGCAGGAAATGTTTTTTCTCTTTCTCGAGGAAGAAATTAACCCAACAATTTTTTGCTCGTAAACCTTTCTGAGGAATTAGCTTTCCGCTTATGCAGTCCTGCATAAAGCCGAGAGAGTGTAGATAATGTATGTTACAGTCCATCTATACTGTGTTGTAAGGGGTGGGGGGAACAACGCCATGTAGAATGCCAATCTGTGAACGTGGTTGTAAACTTGATTTTGTGACAATGAATTTTCTAATTCAGCATCATGGATGCCTGCTACTTTAAGGATCTGCGTCTGCGTCCGCACATTTACAACACGTTCTGATTGTTTATTGCTCCCTTTCCCTGCTTTTGTCAAACTTCTTCATGCAGCTCTATAATCAGGTGGAGTCGAAAGTTTTCCTTTGCAAATCTCCTAGGAAGGTTATTTGATTTCTCCATTTATTAAGTGATGGACCTAGTTATGACATGGCCATTCTTCAGTCTCGTAAACTTTTTTAGCAAGCACAACTTAAAAGTTCATTAATTGTGCTAAGTTCAATGTGGAGGACGGAGGTTAAAGAATAATGTTTGCCTAACAATTTAATGTTACTATTACTTTTATATATAATTGACACGGATTTGAAAAAGGAAAAATTGCAAGAAGGAATTATTTAAGAGTGTTTATTACATTTTTGATACGACTCATTTATAAATTTAAACTTTTATTTATCAAAGTGTCATATCTTTAACTTTCTAAAATTTTATTTTTCATTTATCTTTTTACCTTAGTCTTGCTTAAAGCATTCAAATTTTTTTATTATCAAAGCACCTTTTTTGACTTTGGTAAATTTTGGAAGCAACATCAATAAAAGTTGTGATTTGTCTTTTCACAAATTTACTTCTTTCTCTCATACACCATTTTTCCTTTTCTGTTTGTTCATCTCCCATGGTTGTAAGTGTTTGAATTTTATTTTTTTTGTCTTCGTTGTTCATGTGGAAGCCATTGTTGAAACTATATAATACCATTTTTTCTCCTATCTTTGTTGTTGTCTTCTTCATTGTTTTGATACTCATCGCAGAAACATTATAATACCATGTCTAAAAAAAATTACTCCTCAAAAAATATCAACTCGTTGAAGTCCTCGTTTAATCCAGAACCTATTTGCTTGGATTCGACTCCTGTACGTTATTCAAGATCAAGTTTTGACCTTCATGCTTTTACTCCATCACTGGCCAAGAATCACCCCGTGGTGGTTGATACCAATAGTGAGTTACTTATGGTATATTTATAGGATTCTTTTGGGTTA
>JAOTQR010000092.1:20528277-20546788 GCA_025774065.1 Solanum ossicruentum | reverse complement strand
CCTTCTTTTAGTGTAAGAGAGATGAAAAGTACACTTTATAATAAATACAACTATTTGATTGCTTCCATTTATATCCAATTTTTCCCCTTTTCCTATGAAAAATATCATTTTCAACACATGTTGCATTTATCACAAAAGTTAATTTACAGTTTTTTTTTTCGCCTTTGTTATACATTTTGACTAATTTGATACACTTTTGAAAAGAAAATATGGACATTTGCTTGTAAATAATTTTAGTGGAGTCTAACATGTAATATATACTCTTAAAATGAATAGGAAAGTTTTTTGTCCATTGAAAAATTATAACTAGTTAGATACCACTAAAGATGATCAACTTGACTATTAAGATAAATTTAGACCAATTAATTTTGAGAGACATTGTATTACACATTAAGAAAAGAAGTTACTAGTTGGTTTTTCTCGACTATGAAAGTTTAAATGTCTAACTTCAACTGAAACCATGAATTCAGATGTAACAATAACAACATATCTAGTGGAGTTTCACAAGTAGGATTTAGAGAAGGTAAAATGTACGCAGATATTATCATTATTTCATAGAGATAAAGAGAATGTTTATGAACGCAGATGTAACGCTACATTAAAATATTGTTTTTTCAACTGAGGGTATAGAGACAAAAACAAAAAGCATATTAGACTTGAAATAATAAGTAATTCTGGACCTTGATTCACCTTGAGAATCTAAAACTAGTATCCATAAAATGGGAGATGGATAAAAATAATTTTCACCCAACTTATTTATCAAACCCTCTAATTCTGCCAAATATATGTGGTTGATGCAAAAGGTGGTTCTAATTGGTTAGGGACTTGCATACCTAGAAGATGAATGTAGTTAAAATGAGAATGTTGAAATACATGCGTGGACATACTTATGAGATGCATAGTGGGAATGAAAATATTCCATAAGGTCGTGATTTGGGATTGACTGCCAACTAAGTTAGATTAAAGCAAAATTTTGAGTGATCTTCATCATAAACAAAATGAGAAATAAAGACGAGGCTAAGATGAATTCCAATAAGAGGTGTGAGAGCTTGACCATAGTAGATACATAGAGAGGTAGAAATAGATTGAGGAAGTATTGTGGAGACTGAACACCCTTGCAACTTATAGAGAGCATGATCATGGAAATAAAGACATAAAAGTCGAGGACTATAGAAGATTAGTAAATAGTAATGATGTCTAGTTCTCTCATTAATATTTTTATAATTGCTCTCCAACTATCATATTTTTTGATTTTATTATTACACATTATTTTCTTTTATTTAGATATCATATTATTTATTGTTGCTACTGTTTTCTTATTATTTTTTGTTCTGTTCTCCTATTATTTTTAGCATATTTTCTTTATATTATATTTCTTTTAAATATTTAATTTTAATATACTTTTACTTAAGTCTAAAATCTATTAAAAACAACCCTCAATAAAAAAATAAATTTATTTACACATCACATACTTGGACCCTACTTATAAGAACTATATTGGATAATGTTGTAATTGTTGTTGCAATAGGTGCTAGTTGAGGGGTAACAGGACCAGCAAGGTTAAAGTGGGGAATATTAAATTATATACATTATTCCTTTATTATTATTTATATCAACACATGGTGTATTTCTTTTTCAACCTTCTTATTTTTATTTTCTGCAATTAATATATAGAAAATTCAAATTCTATTCTTTGTAGGTAAATAAGAGCGTACCTTCCAAATTCCAGTAGAGAAGATTACAGTCCCAAACCCTAACCAGCCGACTTTTTCTTCCCGTGAGTACTCTTGTTTTCTACTTACATTTACGAATTCTCGCATTTCTCTTTTTGAACTATTATATTCTTAATTTATCCGAGATCTATATCAGAAAACTTAGTGACTGCTGAATTATATATGAAAGTTCAATTTTTTATGTAGGCATTATCAAAATTTCTGCATTTTTTTGGCGATCGATAGGTGTTAATGGCTCATTTTCAGATGGTACTATTGATTTTGTTTCTTTCTAGAGTCTGGCATTTGATTTGGAGAGTGTGGTTGTCTGTTTCATTGCCTAATTTGTTGTCCACATTATGTGGGTTTATGTGTTTTGTGGCATTTGATTGGATGTTTTGGGTCGTTTTTTATTTAGAATGGTGTTTGTAGTTTTGTTTCTTGTGGTGGTTTTTTCTACGGTTTGATTGGGTCAACGTTATCCCTTGTGGTTTTGGCAGGACTGAGAATGATGATACTTGCATGCTGTGGCATTGGTGTTCTACTGAAATAAGCAGTATTTAACATCCTGGGGTTGTCAAAATACAGTCTTTATTGAAATTTATAGTCCTTTTCAGGCAGTCATGGATGGAAATGGCAGTATGAATATGCGAAATTGGGGCTATTTTGAGCCTACACCAACAGTCCTGAAGGGCCATTTGGGCCTGCAACTCATGTCCTCAATGGCTGAAAAGCCCCTGCATTTTGGTAACATTCATGATCATCAACAATACCAACTTGACCATCCTACAGTAATGGCATCGACTAATGGTGGTGCGTTTCATCATCATCGGGTTTGTGGGCTCTCGGAGTCCCCCATGCCCATGGAGTACATGATGGATGCATGGGTTAATCCTAAGGACTATAGAGAGAAGTATCTCAATGTGCTATCTGCAAACCACCCTTATCTTACAGGTTATGGTTTTTTGCCCGAAACATCTTCTACTCGGTCTATGCAGATGCACCAGCAGCCAAACTTGGTGAAAGTTGAAACTGCTCCTCTTGTGGAAGATGTTTGCCAAGAAAGAGATATAGGTGGGCTTGCTAAGAAGAGGGGAGATGGTAAATCCCAAGTGCTGAAGTCCCCTAAACCTAAGAAGGCAAAGCAAGCTACTAGGGCTCCTAAAGATGAGTCTACTCCATCTCTTCCACGGGCAAGAGCTCCCAGGAAAAGTGCAGAAGTCATCATTAATGGGATTAATATGGATATTTCAGAAATTCCCATACCAATCTGCTCATGCACTGGGGCTGCTCAGCAGTGTTATAGGTGGGGCTGTGGTGGGTGGCAGTCAGCTTGCTGTACCACAAATTTGTCTTCCTATCCCTTGCCTATGAATGTAAAACGGCGTGGTTCAAGGATAGCAGGTCGGAAGATGAGTCTGGGAGCGTTTAAGAAGGTACTAGAAAAACTGGCTTCTGAAGGATATAACTTTTCTAATCCAATTGATCTGAAGCCACACTGGGCAAGGCATGGTACAAACAAGTTTGTCACTATCAGATAGACATATGGTGGATATGCTAGCAGTTGTCCTTAAAATAGGTATGATGCATTTCTGGTGTAAATAGTTGACTTTGGCTTGGGACTTAGACTTGTCAGGTAGTTCTAACCAGTGGAATTCAAGTATTGCAACACCCCTTCAGATTTTGTCCTGTGGGATTTTCCTTCAGTTTACCTTTGTAGTGGCAGATTATGCAAGTTGCCGAGGAGAGGAGGTACATTTGTTTTGCAATTAGTACTGATGAATTTTGAATGGAAAATTTTTCATTCTTTCATTTGTTAGTATCCGATGTTGTCTTCCTATGAGGGAGTACTTTATATTTGGTCAACCAAATGGATATATCCTGCACTACTCTGGCTGAATGTTATTAAACCTGGGCTCTGACCTGTCATTTCAAGGATGGTTATCTTAATTGGTTGATGTTCTTTTCTAATGGGAAATTCTATTCGACACGATGCATCTCTGAGTGCATGTGTCAGATTCATCCAGCAGAGTGACTTGTATAGTCATCTCCGCCGCGTGAGGTGTAGATTCTGATGGTAATTGCTTTTTGACAAGTTCTTGAGCCCTACAAATCTGATGATGTGTTTTGACTGATTGATAAATTTTCATGATTCATGTTCTTGTTTAGAGATTTTGTATTACTTGGTTTCCCTTGAGCAATACAGTGAAGATTAGCATAAGCCATTAGGCCTTGTCTAAGGATGTCCACAATCTGTGAAATGGTCCAAGTTTTTACTTTTAAGTTTATACCAATTACTAATTGGGATTAAGTTCTAGTCATGTTACCGTTAGTATGTTATTTTATGCCAAATGTTCATTAGGAGTCTTTTAGTGTCATTAGAGATTTGTAAGCACAGATAAATGTAGAGGATTTGTAGTGAGTTCTTACAATATTGGAGTAAGACAGGTTCAAGTGCATTGAGGATACATTTAGAGCATTCCTCCAACTTACTTGTGATGGAGGTGTAGCTGAAGTGCTTAACAATCCATTTGTGACCTTGCCATTTTATAGCATTCCTCATATAGTATATCGCAAGTCGTGTAGCTTAGAATCCATCAAGAGATGGAATATACAGTCTATTCTCATGGTATAGAATGTTTAATTTATTAAATTAGACCCAAAAAAAAAGGATTTTGTTGATCTTCATTTGTATATATTCCATTGTGTATACACCTTAATTAGAGGATTAACTAAACAATATATCCAAGTGCAATCTCACTTAGTTCGGGGAGAGTAGAGTGTATATATACCTTACAAATACCTCGTGGATTCCACAGCTGCATGGAAGGCTATGCTATGATATCTTGGCATGGAGTTAGGAGATGAAGTAGAAATTGGTTAAGGGGAAAGGCCATTATTTTTAGGTGAACCCTCTATTTCTATGGGCCACTTGGGCCTATACTTAGAGTTCTGGGTAAGAAACTGAAACATGAAAATTTGTCAAAAAACATGGCCATTTGAAATCTAATCAATGAATGAGTTATGTGGTGAGAAGTAAAACACAAGTTTTATAGAATCCAATGATGTAATGATTATTAATGAGAGGTAATGAGACAAGATATGACACAACTTTAGGTTATCGAGGATATGACCAGATAGGCAGGTGCAAAGGACTCGTATTAGAGTAAAAAGGTAGTAGGTAGAGTAACATTATCTTGCTTATGGTGACTGGTGTTTCTGATGGTACTAGTTGTATTACCATAGTTCTATTTTTTTAAAAAAAGTTTATTATTGTTTGTAAATAATAATCTATCTTGGTATATTGTTTATGGCATTCCGATTATCATACGATCTTATTGATATTTTAGCTATTTTGCACTGTTTTTTGTTCCGATTTCTCTTCATTGTCCTCTATATACAAGGATTTATTACACTTGAACCAGTGATCTTTTGGAAATAACCTCTCTACCTTCCTGAGGTAGTGGTAAGATCTACAAACATTCTATCTTTTTCAAACCCACTTGTAGAATTTCACATGATGTTAAAATGCCACCACTTAATCTTCTATCTGCTTAATCATCTTTTAAACCAAATATTTGTATTCAAATTTAATAGTAATAGAGGTTGTAGCATGTAGTTAATAATATGTCCTAATGATCTCAATATTTCTAATATGGAGTAAAACATAAATTAAGAATATATAATTTTGAACTTCTAATTTTAATCGTAAAAACCTGTCAAATTTAAATTCTGAATTCATCTCTTCATGTTAGGTAGAACTGTCCCTTGTTTTTTTTCTGCACGTGAAAAAGGTCTGCCCCTAGTGATAAGTGACAATGTATCTGTGATTGTCTGATGTTTGGTGTGAGAGAATTATATAATGACAATAAAAAAGAAGAAAAAAATGTCAAATTTATTGAATAAACAAAGAGATAGCGTGAAAGAAAGAAGTGAAGTGTATTTTATTATGTGCTCAAAGCATGGAGACATGATGTGGAATTTAAATTCTTCCACACATGCAACATCTCAATACATAATTTCTTCCTACTCTTTATTATTTTTCTATTCATTAAACTAATCACTTTTTTAATTAATTGATCATCAAATTAATGAATACCTTAATACTGTCCCTCACATGTGTGCTGACACATCAAATACCTTTAAGTTCGTGTGTTTTTTAAGGTTTTAATTAGTTGCATTGTCTTTTCTTACATACAATTAGAAGAAATAAGAAGGGTCCTAATAAAATGGATTGCTTCCCAAAAAAATAAATACTCCCTCTGTCTCATATTAACTGAATTTGTGAGGTAACACACACATATTAAGAAAGACATTCAAAGATAAATTTTACACCATACTTTCCACTATTGCCCTTTGTAAAATCATAAATATATACTGTAATTATTTCTTAGAAAATATAAAAGTTCAATAAATAAAAGGGCAAATATGGAAAAAGTTTCAAACATTCATCTTGAACTTTGAAAAATTCAACTATTTTTAACCATGAAAAAGCTTCAAAATTCAATTAATTTGAGACGGAGGGAGTAAATCGTAAATCTCCTAAATTAGTATTTACTTTTCAAATACTATATGGGGTAACAAGCTAAGGTACACTTCTAATTTAACATATTAAAATATTTCAAAAATAATTTCTTGATCTTTATGAGATAGTGATAAAATTTGCATGCATTTTATTCTCTCCAAACCTACTTATAAGATCTTATTGAGTATTTTATTATTGTTCTCTATAAAAGTACAAAGACTTTACCATTTTTCTCCCTCCTTTAACACTTTCATTTTTGTTGCACACAATGATCAATGATGATAACCATATTGGTGCACGTTGCTACTATTCCTTTTTCGAGCTTTGGTTAATCTGAATTTGTAATGAGAATTTTGAATAAATTAGAAATTCTTAATTAACATGATAATTATATATAAGATAGCATAAACATATACAAATTATAGATTTATACAATAACGAATAAGATTATACAAATTTTAAATTTATATGATTAGGACCGTAAGTTATACAAAGGGAATAATAATGTATAGCCACTTTTATTAAACATTGGCTGCGGATTATAATTATAAAAAACTATAGCTATATGTTAATCAATTCAATAGTAGATATATACTTAGTCGCATTATTTTGTCTAAATAAATCTCAATCATCAAATTGTACCGACTAGTAATGAGTGACGTATACATGGTATCCAACATAATTTGATTTTTGAAATCAATCAATTGGACTAATTAATTAAATTTATAACATATAGTTCTCTAATACTTTTCAAAGTTTTTCATTTTCACAGCTCGAACAAAAAACATCTATAGAAATTCATTATACGATAAGATTGGGGAGGGCGTGGAGTGTGATATAAATAGCTGTAATATTCCTGAATGAAGATAAATTGTGTTGGCAATCACCATACATGTCTAAGCTTTCAGCATCAATAAAACCCCACACCTTCAAAGATTTTTATACTTCGACGGCTAAAATCCAATTGCATGATTAATTTATTTAATTAAATAGAGACGGAATGACGCATATATAATTGATTTTTATACTTCAATGGCCAAGATATTTGGATATTAATTTGGTTCCAAGAATATAATTCACTTACTTCAAGATTTGGCACCCATATTTTATGTGTAAAAGTTGAAAAAAAAGGGAAACACACACACACATCCTTCCATCCCTATTGATATGACATATACTTTTTTTTGTAAAAAAATATATTTCAGAAAATACTATAGTTTCTTATATAAAAATAATTTAAATGTGAAATTCACATTTTCTGATGACATAAATATTTATAATTTTCTTTAGATCATAATTTGTTAAGTATTTATTTATTTTTCTTGAATGTATTGCTCACACACCACATAAAGTGAGTCTGATGAAGTGCTATGGCAAGGGTTTAGCTTTGTTATGTATATATCGAAAATATAATACCAGCGAATAGTAAATATCAGGTGGCTAATTAAAGATAATTAATTACTTATATTAAGTTGAATTAATAACCTAAAAAGTAAAAAATTTACTCTGTAAAAATATCCTCGAACTATTGAACCAAAAGATGGATGATAGAGACATTTTAGGTTAAATATGTAAATAAAGAATATTTTTATATTATTTTCAATAATTCAAGAACATTCGAGAACAGTTCGATGATAATATGATATTTGTAGGATGGACCAGACCCAACAGTAGCATAGCCAAAAGCTATGTGCAAAAGACAATTCTACTGTTGTCAATTCACTGTTCTATTGATGCTCATCATTTTCATTTTACTGTTGCCAACTCAGTTTTGACCAAAAAGAGTCTTTCCCAGTTTTAAAAGAAAAAGTGACAATAAACTTACTTCATTCATCGTCTCAATTTATAACATTAAAAAAATTGTAAGATCTTCTCGTATTTCTTAAATTCTATACACAATTAAATTATATTATATAAATTGAGACGAGAGACATATTATTTAAACTCAAATGATTGTGTACAGTGGGCAGGTCTTTCATCAATAAGAGACATGAATAAGAGGGGCTGATTTGTAAATTCAAAAGGAAATAATTCCAATTTATATACTGTAGGGCATAATTAATTGAAAAATATGACTGACAAAAATAAAAAGAGTTGTTGTTATGTATACATTATTGTATATGGATCTGATGGTGGCACTGTTGGTAATGTTGCTCTGCATGCAAATTTACTGTGCCTGCCCATGAATTTAAATAGTGATTTTGTGCTGTATTTTTGTCTTCTTTATTAAATTATTTTTACTTTTTCCCTGTTTTGTTTTTTCAATTAATTTATCTATTTTATCCTCCATCGTCCAATTGTGATGTCAAACTTGAAAAGTTGGATGGTTTGAACCTGAAAATCAAATATTATTCACTTTAAAAGTCCAACTTGGAGTTGTATACAACTATAATATACTCCTACAGTTCTTTATAATTGATCTTTTTATGTCAAAATTGGTTTTTATTTCAATTTAAAAAATTGACATTTATCTAAAACATGCAACTAAATTTTGTTCTAAAAAGGTAATATCTCAAAGTAGAAATTCACATTATATTATAAATTAGTTCCTAAATACTACGAAATTTTGAGTTTTTTCAAATTTCAAATACAACTTCGTATTACATTCAAATTTTCATAATTAAATACTTATGCTCAAATAAAGTGAGGAAAAAATCACAATTAAATAAATTATTCTTACGACCAAACAGGTCCTATGTCGAGGAGATTCAAGTTTGTCAAAAACATGACATTAAATGAATAGTACAATTTAAAATGATTTTTTTATACACATATACAGTTTTTCACCCTTTTAATATAAGAGAAATATTAAATACCTATATTTTCAAATCTATATTCTGACATTTTAAATTTCCTTAAATTATTCCTTGTTAGTGTTTACGTGGTGTAATAAGTGTCTTCCAAAAATAATCTTTCAATCTCCATGAGGTAATGATAAGGTGTGCGTACGTTTTACCCTCCCCACACCCCACTTATGAAATAACACTAATATGTTATTATTATTGTATTCTTGATTAGTATTTATGACTCCATCATAATACAGGTACCTAATGAAATAATAATCAAAATAAGTAAAAACTAATCTAGACATCACCATTATAAAAAATCTTTTTCAAACTACTACTCCCCCAACCCCAACCCCCACCAATCTCAAGCAGAAAAGCAAAGTTTATAAAGAGAAATCATTTTAATTTTTCTGCCCAATCCAATCTTCTTCATTGATAAAGAAGATACTCTATGAAGAGAAAAGCTGAAAGTCTAAAAAGCTATCTGTAGAAATCAAAAAGCTTGCTTATGATACCTATAGAAACCCTCTTTGTCCTTTTTACTCCCTTTCACTAATTTCTATTTTTCCAAACATTTAAGTCATGTTTAATTCTTCAACAGACCCCTTCATGACTTCCTCAGAGAATGGAAACAATTGTAACAACAACAATAAAAGAAAAAGAAGGCCAGCTGGTACCCCAGGTATAGTACAATTCAATAAATTATCATATTTTAATTCACTATATATATTGATTTAATTTTTTTTTAATAGATCCAGATGCAGAAGTGGTATCCTTATCACCAAAAACTTTATTAGAATCAGATCAATACATATGTGAGATCTGTAATCAAGGTTTTCAAAGGGACCAAAATCTACAGATGCATAGAAGAAGGCATAAAGTACCATGGAAATTGCTAAAAAGAGAAAGCCCTATTGTTAAAAAAAGAGTTTTTGTATGTCCAGAACCAACTTGTCTTCATCATGACCCTTGTCATGCTCTTGGTGATCTTGTTGGTATTAAAAAACACTTCAGAAGGAAACATAGTAATCACAAGCAATGGGTTTGTGAGAAATGTAACAAAGGATATGCTGTTCAGTCTGATTACAAGGCACATCTCAAAACATGTGGAACTCGTGGTCATTCTTGCGATTGTGGTCGCGTATTCTCCAGGTCAGTTAAAAGGAATCTACATAAAGATAGCTTACCCATAGATTCATGACTAATTTTGTGGACTTTTTAGTGTGTAAATCCATACTAGTTACAATTGAGATATCCTTTGGTACGTGGGATAATGGTTGGTAATAATTTTGATGATGACATTTACAATTGAGTTACGTTGGATAAAGGTAATAATTCTTATGATGATATTATCTAATTTGGGGATTATTTATAATGATCAACGAGGTTACTATTTCATAGAAGAGTTATCAGAATTTACAGATATCCCTGCTTATGATATCCCGCTCACCTAAAATGAGAAAGTTGTTTCCTTCCATGGGTATTTATTTTTATTTTTTAATACTATGTGTGGCTCCCAAAATCCAGGTTTCAATATATGTCATTCTTGATACTTTCAAAATTATCCATTTGTTATATACTTAGCATCACAATCCTATTTCTTTATTAACTAATTGATTATTTTATTATTTCCATGCTTCTATAAGGAATGTCTTCATTGACTTCTCCAGAAAATATTCTTGTAAATTGAAAAACTATAAGATCTTTGATTCTATCGATATACTTCAAATGCTGTGTCTTTTTTTTTTGGTTGTTGTTGGGGGGTGGGGTAACCTTTTCATTTGTTAAATTAATTAAAGGTGTATTTATTCTAGTTCTAGCTAACATTTTAATCGCTCATAAACTTATTAATTTTTTTTTGTTGACATATATATTCATCAATAAGAACTTTACACCTGTTTGGATCTTTATAGAGTTATGGTATATCCTATTGATCACTTGGTATCTACGTTAGACAAAAATACGCATTTTTATTTACTTAATTATATTTTCAGACTGTTTCAAATTTAACGAAAGCGTTTGTTAATTTAGGGTGGAGAGCTTCATAGAGCATCAAGATGCATGTAGTCTTGGAAGACTCCGATCAGAATCACAGTCTCTAATTCAATTACCATCAGCACCTTGCCTTTCTCGTACAGCTTCAAGTCCAAGCCCCCACTCAAGTGATCACACAAATAATCTCATCACTAGTACTACAATCCCATGGCCTAATTTTCTTATGAATACTCCAAATTCCATAATAAAGGAACACAATTTAGAGCTCCAACTCTTGACTACTACTACTACAACAACATCTCCATCTAGCCACTTTGATGTCTCAGTATCATCCAAATCGCGTGACGATCATAATCTTCAACTATCCATTGGTTCATCGGATGTCAATGACTCGGAGAATAATAATGACACGCACAGATCGAGAAATAAACCAGATGAATTCCCGCGGGAGCGGTTAAGGCAGGCCGTGGCCGAAAAGGTGTATGCGGAAGAGGCGAGAAAAGAAGCGAAGAGGGAAATAGAATTAGCGGAGCAAGAATTGGAGAATGCAAGGAGAATAAGGAGACAAGCAAAAGTGGAATTAGAAAAGGCACAAGCGTTGAAGGAAGAAGCAATAAGGCAAATAAATTTTACTCTTTCACAAATCACATGTCATGTTTGCAAACAAAAGTTCCAAGCTAAAAGGATACTAACAACAACAACAAGTATAAATCCTAATGATCATCATCATGACCAAACTATTCATCTCAAAGTATAGTTGCACAACATGATCATAACTTCACTAGTTGTAGTACCATATTATATTTCTTCATCTCTACTTTGGACTTTTCTATTGTTACATTAATTTTTGGGCCCTTTTTAGTTTGTTGTATGAATATATATGTCTAGTGTGGATGCTTCATGCTACTATGATGATGAGTTTAGGTACTTATATGAACAAGGATATGATTGTTCATCAAGACTTGCTTGGTGTTATTGTCTTCCTCTAGTTCTTGCTTGGTGAGAATCATAATGAAGTTTTCAACAACCTAATAATGTGATATTGAAATTTATGTGTCATACTTTTTTTTTACGGTCTGTTTTAAAAGAACATAAATTTAATCACACAAATTTCTACAATATTTATAACTATTTAAAAAATCTTTCTTTTTTAAATCTCATATTGCACTACATAAACTGAAACATGTAAGTACTACTATTGAATATTGATCATTGATACTGTCTACAGTACTATTTCATTGAATTGAGTGAGCTGTGTTTCCTTTTCTTTTTTCTTTTTTTCAAATAAATAAGGAGGAAAAAAGAAGAAAAGGAACAGCTAGAAAACAGTGAATTAAATATATTATCTCAGCTTTTTGGTATTGTTTGATTTAGCGTTTGGACTATTTGAAGATCTTTGTTGGCTAAGGTGGTCAGAATTAAGATGGAGATGAACCCTCCCTGTCCTGTCCTGCCAATAATAAAGAATGCTACTGTCATAATAATTATTGCATAAAATTAAGTAGTAGTAGAAGTAGTATATATGTGACTGACTAGTCAATGATGTATTTGAGGTAAAAACCAATATGTAGCTACATTGTAAATTTCATCAAAATCAAATTAGAGGGAACATTTCTTTTGCACTTATGTCACTTCGACGGAATTAAGGTTTATGAGTTTTTAATTTGTCATTTAAATCATAATTTATTTGATTATTAGGTTATAATTAAATATTTATATAAATTTTAATAAAAAATTATTCATTCAAATTCGTATCTAATACTATAACTCAATTGAGGTGCATGTGCTTAAACTAATAATTGGTACAAACATATGCCACCATTATTAAAGAAAATAATATCATCTCAATTGTGAAGTAGCAGTTAGTCAATGCAACTTTCGATGCTTATCATGGGTCATCCGAAATAGTTGCGCTATGTTTTAAACATAGAGGTCAAACTGCATACATCTGACCCCTCCTAACCCCGCAATGGACTGGAGTTTTAAGGCACTGGGATAATGTTATTGTTATAATATTATCTCAATTTAATTTTGTATGATATATTTTTTTTATTATTTTCTTTGTTTCAATTTATTTCAATATGATAACATCCTCGTCAGTTTTTTTTTTAATTATTGACCCTAGATATTTAAGAAAATGACATATATCTATGCTTGAGAAATCTTTAACTTCAAATTTCACATGTTGTCCTTAATCACCTGCTCATATCCAGTGCAAGATAAATCATGAAATATTACACCATAAATTCCCCCGCCCCCCTTGCCCCCTAGTTATAACCAGTTAATCGTTAGTGTATGAGTAAATTCGGTGCACTATAATTTTGCTGCACATAAGATTCGAGAAAGGATCCTATCATGAGAATTTCTTGTATGCAACATATAGAATTCGAGAAAGAATCCTATCATGAGAATCTGTTGTATACAGCCTTATTTTACATTTTTATCAAAGGAAAAAGTAATAATAGTAATAATTGTAAAATTAAAAAGAGGTGACAGAGATGGAAAGAGAATAGTGGTCCTTTTTTTTTTTTTAACTCTGTGCTACTGTTAGGGTGCAGAAAAGTGATAAATGCAAGAAAGGGTAGGAAGAAGAACATGATTTTCAGTGCCAATGTGATAATGACAGAAATGTCCCTCTCAAGCCACAAGTAGAGAGAAACAAGCTCCATTACTCTTTCCTAGTTTTGTAAATTCAGTTTTATCAGAATCAGTAGCTAAATTGAGAGTACACAGTATTCCTCTTAGGAAGAGACTCCAGCATCTTTCTTTGACCAAAATGTCCCATCCCAATTCTTATTTTTATTAAAAAAAATTTAAAAGAAAATGGAATTATAAGGTGTGAAATTGAACGGACAAGTTTTGATTGATATTGGCGGAGTGTTACATAAATTATGATTTAAGATATATATAAACACCATCTTTACAAATATGTCATTCATTAAATTAATTATATTGTATTTTCTGTATTAAAATATATTGACATGGTTATTATTCTTCGATATATTTTTCACTTGTATAAATAAATATTAAAATTTTAATTATTCTTAATAAAATTAATTTTCTCATTGTGATAATTTTCTTCATTATGGAATATCATTAGCTTATATACTTGATTAATAAAAATAACGTCTATGCTTTTGCAAAAGGTTTTTTTCATCAATTTTGAACGGAGCCAAAAATTCACTATTTTTTGACTGTGGGGTATGATGAAATAAAGCAAAATAGCTCTTTAAACTGTCTGCGCTTCTTTCAATTGTGAAGTAGTAGTTAGTCAATGCAACTTTTGATGCTCATGTTTTTAAATATAGGGGTCAGACCGCGTACATCTGACCCCCCCTTACCCCACAATGGGTGGGTGCATTTGAGGCATTGGGGTAATGTTGTTGTTGTTTTTGCAAAAGATTTGTTACATTACATATAAAAGAAATGAAAATATTATGATTTTTAAAGAAGTAAAAGAAATTGACAATAAAGAATATAATAGGTATTTTAAAAAATTAATTAGAATAAAGGGGAGAATTTGATTATTATTCAAAATTAAAGGAAGAGTTTGATTTTAAAAGCAATGTTGGGAGTAAAAATAATTTTCACCCTGCTTATAATCAATGTCAAGAAATCATACTCCAAAGAGGATTAGAATTATATAATACTGTAGTATACACTAATAATGTGAGAAAATTTTGTATCGTCAGTGTCATTTGACCTATTATATCAGGTCAACTAATATTTTTATCAAGCTATTAATTATTATTTATCATAAAATTTATTTATATTTTACCTCATAAATCAACTATGGCGTAAATATTTCCTACACAATATATAGGTGCAAAAGACTTGCATTAATCAAGGAAACAAGTCAGGTCAACTTTTTTTCTAAAGAAGATAGTACCTTATAATTTTTCTTATTAAGGTGTACAGTATATATATGATTAATTAAAGACCAATTTAATTTACTGTATAACAAGAAGTTAGTCAAATAAAGCAATTTTTCTTAAGCAGTAGTAGTTACTGAATAGAGTAGATGTTATTATTGAGTTTTTCCAGAGACAAAAAGGAGATTTTACCGGCAATAATGAGAAAAGTATATAAAAAGATTATAAAATGTTCAAGCTAGGACGTGTCAACTCGTAGACTTAACAGTGTGAATCTTTGTCTACTTTTCCATGCATTCATTACGTATTCACGTGTATGCAGGATATATAATACTCCTGGATCGTTTGGTTGAAAATAATTTATTTTAAAATTAATTATTTTATAATTAATTATTTTGAAATAAGTTATATTATTATTATAATATTAATAGTAAAATAAGTTATCCCAAATTTAATAATCAAACAAGATATTAAAATTTTATCTTTTTACTATTTTATTATTTCATAATTATTTATTTTTATCTCGTGCACCAAACGACTTCTAAAGTATTACACATTTGAGCTACCTAATTAGTTAATGAAGTTGCAATTTGTATTATGATTGATCATATTGTAAAAATATTATTAAATCGTGTGTCATATTTACCAAAGGAGTAAAAAAAGGATTGATGATAGTATTTCTTGGCTATGACCCACTATACTTATCCAGTTAAAAAACATTGTCATTATATTTGACTAGACTAAAAGTTTAATGAGATGATTAATAAGAAATTATTAATTGGTTAAAAATGACAAACTTTAAGAGAATATTGATCCATAGTATGAAGTTTAACGGGTCCTACAATTTTCAGAGAAAGCATAATTTCCACTTGTTTCAGAAATGGAGACCCCATGCTTGTCTCTGTCTTAATAATTCAATTGTCACCCAAATAAATTAAAATAGAGCAGTTTAATTTTTGCAAGCTGTTTTATTAGGTACGTACGAGAAGGAAAAGAACTTTATATAACAATAAATTTTCTAAAATCAAAGACGAGAAAAATGTAATGTATTATCAAGGTATTTAATTTCCTGGTAAATTGAGTTGTTACATTCAATAAAAGTTTTTCGATAAGACTCTTGATACTAATTAATTAATAACGTGTCCAAGATCTTAAAGTCTATGATGTGCTTTATAATTATCTGGAATACACAACATTGGACATGTCTCATACATATTTACATACGTGTGATAGATAATGAGTTGTCTCCATCTCAGACACTATCCATTTATAACACGTATATTTATTGAGATAGTGAGTCGTCGCTTAGGGCCGGAACCAGGTAGGATCGAGGGATTTATTCGATTTTTTTAGTAAAAAATTATATTTTTTATGCATGATTAAAATTAATTTATATCTCTATATATAGTAGATATATTGAATTCTCTTAGTCTTCTCGTAGTGTGTTTACTTCTTCATATTTTGAACACTTTAATGAAAATCTTAGCACTACTATTAATTTCAATTGGTTGACTACCTGAACTTTTAGAGGTTATTGGTTGGGAATAAGTAAATCCGGGATTAATTATTTGGGGATATGTTGTCTTGGACAATTAAGTTCTTCCACCATGTATATGAGATAACTTATCCCAGGGGTCGTTTGATTATTAGGAACAACTTATCCCCAGATTAATTATCCTAAGATAAGTTATTCGATCATGTATATGAGATAACTTATTTCATTACTAAGGTATAAGTGCTAGAATAAACAATCTATGGATTGCCTAATGCCTTCTATCAAATGCTAGATAATATAATCCTGCATTTTATTCTCAAATAATTATACCTTATACCTTATACTTCACACTAAACGATTCTTAAAATATAAATGATCAGGATAAATAATTCCAAGACTGCTTAATAGCTCCAACTAAATGCAAGATAAAATAGTATTACATTTTATCCCTGATATTTTTATATCTTATACTTTACACTAAATAACTTCTTATTTTATTAATGAGTGTTCGATTCTCCAGGTCGTAATCTCCTCTCCTTCCCTTCCCTTCCCCTCAATTTCTTTTCATAAGAACAAAAACGATCTACATTATTTTATAGAGTAAATGGTTGGAGTTTACACCAAATATGAACAATATATAGGAAGTTGTGATACCTTAGCTTAACAAAAGGACATATATTCATCACAAATCGAAGTGCACTTGCATTAATCAGTTAAAGACAATTGGAGGGGATATGATTTGACGGAATTGTCTATATAGATACTTTCAAAAATGCCCAATTAATATGTGGTATCCTTTTCTTTGACACTATTTATCCATGCTGTGCAATATTTTTACATTACAAATCAATTAGAAAAGAACAAAAATTAGGCAAGACAATGGCCTCCTTCCTAATTCACTCTCTTTGTGGAATACATGCATGCAATAGACACAACTTTGGATTATTCCAATTTCACCGAAGGGAGACAATATAGAAGAATCCCCCGCTAGTAAATTGTTGGTCTTTTCTAGCTAGGTTTGACGATGATAAATATATTCGTACATTATATGATTCATTTTTTATATAGACATTTTTAAAATTATTATTTTTTATTTTTAAGACCTCGAACTTGAAAGTTCTGATTAAGAGTGAAAAAATCTCAATCATCTCACTGTAGCTTTCACAAATTTAAAATTTAAAATTAGTGGATTATATAAATACCTTTCTCGTATACACACATATAAGGGCCAAATTTAACGCAGTTGGTTTCCTTCATTTAACATTCTTTGTTTTATTTTCTAGATGGACAAAATTATGTGAAGAACTTGGGAGTATATATTTTATTCCTCGTTACGTTATATTCTATGTATTTATTAATCAATTTTCTTTTGGTATAATCATTAGGTATTAGAATTTACTAACCTCAACCATTAGATTTGCATCATGTAGGATTTATATATTAAAGGAAAAATTCTTCCTATAAAAATTTTCTTTATTCCCACGATTTAAACTTAAAACATCTGATTAAAGAGAAGAGAATCACAATATCTAAGATATAAATCACTTAGTTTCTAGTTAACCCATATTGTAATGCATGCAGCTTTCAAAAATTCAATCAAATAATGATAAATAAATTTTAAAAAAATTCAATCAGTGACCATACGTGAAGTTCATTATTCTATTGCCATTTTATAAGTGGGTCGATTTTGTTGGCTGATGTCTCATAAGAATTTCCAATTATTTCAGTCATTATTAATAAAAAACAAATGCAAAACTGGTACATAGAAAATTCCAAAAATATATTTTGTTTCCCTTAGATAATAAAGGACCAGCTGACAGCGGTTTGAGAAATGAGACATATCTTCCTAGACGCCAGTGTAATATAATTGGCTTTTATATATATAAAAGAATTGCCAAATGAATTATGCAATATCTACCTTAATCACCCTCATGTTCAAGTGAAAATACCTGCAAAATGTTTCATTTCAGCATTTTGAATTTGTTGTTATTAATTGTAATTGTGAAATTTTGTTGATAAATTCTCATTTTCTCTATAGCTAGTTACTAAATAATAGGGACCCGAAAGATGGTGAACTATGCCTGAGCGGGGCGAAGCCAGAGGAAACTCTGGTGGAGGCCCGCAGC
>JAOTQR010000092.1:20517226-20528159 GCA_025774065.1 Solanum ossicruentum | reverse complement strand
TAAACATGCTTTTTTAACTTGATCCTAGCTAGGGATGGTAATTGAGCGGGTTGAGTCAAATTGAGTGGGCTATAATGGGTTATGACAACAAACCGGTCAAAACTCAATCCAACTCAACCCAAATTTGCTTGGGTCAAAATGGGTTCACGACTCAACCCGATCACTTTTACTAAGTTTTATTTACTTTATTCATTCTTTTTCAATATTTTAGTACTTAATTAAATTATATTTTTCTTTATTTTGACTAGTTAAAACATATCAAATTAAAAAATATATATATTTTAAAAATATTTAGACAAGATTTCTCTCGAGTCAGTTCGGGTTGAATATCAACCCAAGTTTAAAGGAGTTGAAATGAATTGGATTGATATAACAAATGGACGGGTTAAACTTCAAGGGATTGCGCGAGTTGAGTTTAATTTTGACACCCTTAATCCCAGCTAATATTTATGCTTCCAACTTTGGATATGCATAAGTAAACACTAAATTTGTATAAATTAAAATTGAATAAGTAAAATACCCATCCTATCCATTATTAAGTTAATGAGATCTCAATCCTCCTATAATCGTCACGGAATATTTAAAGCGGATCTTGTCCCCCAGGCTATCATTCCGACAAAGATCAAATGTTCGTAATATATATATATATATATATATATATGTATATATATATATATATATATATTATTTTTATTTTAAAAGTACCAAGTAAATTCTCTATACATGCTGTAACGGAAAAAAAATCTAGTGGGCAATAGATGTTTTTTTTAGCGAGAATATTTATTGTCATAAAAATATTTAATGATAATTGAGTTAATGTCATTGCATTCAAAGTCGTTGATGTTGATTATATATTCATATTTATTATTGTCAATGAATATAATATAACGATAATTATATTATTTCAACAGAATCTTTTATTTATGTTGTAGACTAGTGATACTAGAGATAGATCAACCATATACGATGGAAAATTAAAAGAAACATGATGAAAGGAAGGAAAAGTGCGAGCTAATACAATAACAACAGACTCAGTGAAATTTCATAAGTGGGGTCTGTAGAAGAGAGAATGTACGCAAATCTTATCAGTACCTCATAGAAATAGAATATATATGGGGATAAATACAAAATAAACAATTGTACTATAATAGGTAGGAGCTTGTGCAATTGAGGAGCTTATTAATTAATTAAGATGCTGATCAAAGTGTTCGTTCTTTTTTTTTTCACTGCACCATGCGTATAATTGCACGTTTTGGTTCTTTCGTAAAGGAGCTTTCTGATGTTTTTATTTTTTAGGCTTAGACTATATTGAAAATTTGCCCCAAGAAACTTCTCTTTTTGGATTTAAAGGTAAGTCACCCCACTCACATGGCCTGTTTCTTGATAAATCATCTCCTCTTTAAAAGCCTAAAAAGAAATACACTAAAGATTCCCACATTTAAATGGACCCCAATTCTCTTCAATTTATGCAGTGATCATTAGGGTTTGTTGGCTTCATATAACTTTTCTTTGTCCTCATTAAAAATAGTTGTAATAGCAGTGAAGAAGGAAATGTTAACGGTGAAAGGACAAGTTGAGGAGAGGGGTAAAATAGGTTCATGTGACGTTCACTTCATCAAAATATCAGTATCACGTGAGATTACTTGTTCAATTTCAATTCTAATTATATTTTAATAGAAGCGAGGTATATTTAAATTATTTAAGTAACGATAGAAATAACTGTTTAGGTCATTTTAACGGGATGACCTAAAATGTTGTACAAATTATAATATTGCTTCTATCTTGATGTACTCATAAAACTAAGTTAAGATAGAAAAGGAAAAGGAGGACAGCCTGCCTTTGCCCCATTCCTCACCTTTAGATCGATCCTTCCTCTTAAAGCATATGTCAATTCAAATTAGTTCAGAAGCTGCTTTTTTGGTTGTTAAAAAGAAACACATATAAATAAATATATAACATACACTGCACCCTTTTTGTTATCTTTATTCTTTTTCCTGTGTTTGTGACATGTTACCACTTATGAAATCCTATTTTGATTTCACTTTTTGTTTGTTCTTCCGTTCTCTCTACCAGTTTAATCGAATTGATCAATAGCTTTGATTCAAATTTTATATATATCATAAAAAATTTCATAATATAAATATTTACGAATAGGAGTATTAAGTTTGAATCTTAAACTAACTTACTAATACCTGAATTTTAATTTTTTATTCAAAAATTTTAAATTAATATATAAAATTTAAATTTTAAATTCGCGTTTAATTAGACATATGGCTGAGGTTGATGGAGGCACAATGAGGCTAAAAAGCCCCCTCCCAGGGAAAAGGTTAACTCATTTTTCAACCAAAAAGATAAAGAAAAAGGGTATAGAAAGAAAGAGAAAAATAAAGAAAATTAAAGCAGATCAGCAGCCCATGCTCCCTGCCCTACTAGTAAGTAATTCTACTTCCAACTCTTAATTTTAGCTTTCATATATCTCGAGAAGAATAAAATTATTATTCTACTTGTCTAACTCTTTTCTTTAGCTTAGACTATATACATATATATTAGATCACTGATAAATATTTATAACTATTTTATTATGAATCTACCTATCCGTAGATAGCAGATGAAATATACTTTACGAGATAATTTGATTTATAAATATTATCATTGTGGTAAAAATCGTAATGTCAGAGGAATCATTATCACACGACAGGAGAAGTGATATATAAGCGTTTGTATAATAAGATCAATTCTCTACTAATTGGCTAGTGCAATGATTTACTTTACAAGCGATGTCTCAGTTCAAGTTTAGGATTACCTAGTTGCAATAGGTAGAAAGAATTAAAAAGAAGTAGCATATCATTAAATAATATAAGTATTATAAGATTAACTTTTTTTTGGTAAAAAAAGACGTAGTGTATATATATGCATCAGTACAAGTTCGTGACAATTGAGGAACTACTATTTAAAATAAAGAGAGGGGAGTACATAGATTTTAAACTACTAGGAATAATTAGTTTTTTTTTAGCCGTAAAAAAAAGATCCCGCTTTGTCTGCATCCAGTCTTTTCTCCACAAACAATGGGGGAACTTCATATTGCATTATATTGTTATCCTTGCTTTGCCTTGCCCCTTCCTTTGACAAAAGATCTGCCACTTGATTTGTTTCCCTGAATTCATGTTGTACTTGAGGGTTCCCCAATTGGGCTAGGAGGTCCGTACAATCATAAATAATTTGACTATAAGTCGGGTGATCATGGGTTAGCATGTGTATAATTGTTTCACAGTCTACACTTATTTTTCGTGGAGGGAGATTTCGTTCTACGGCTAGTTTGAAGCCTACTTGAGATTAATGTAAGAACGACTCATAAACTTCAAATCTCAAATTTACTTAAATCAGTGATCATTGCATGTTAGGTCGCATGTAGATTGACCATGTGAAACTAAGCACAACATTAATTGAAGTTAGGAAGACAAAAAAGAAGTTAATTAGTAGTAGTTAGCTATTGCTTGCAAGTGACAAACTCTACCTAACTGACCTGATGAAAGCTGGCTTCAATCTGTCTTTTTCTTGGTTGGCTTAACTCCATAAAGACACTAAAGTTTGTCTGCTTGTACCTCAAGTTGTTACACCATTTCTTCCATATATATAATTGACTCCTAACAAATGGATCCCTTAATTTGTTGAAGGAATTGTTCTAGGGGGTGCATGGTCGCATTCCTTAATTTATGTCCTTTCCACCTTGTTTTTTAGTTCCTCCGGAAGCGGATTCAGAATTTTAAACTGATCACGGGTGCTACATTTCTTTTAATATGAATATCGATATCAACTATAAATCTAGTTGAATAGGAATGTGTATTTAATTTGATTTGGTTTGATTGTTGATTTCTATTCGATATTTTTTTGATCTACTAGGTAGGGATCAAAAATTTGTACACATGTATCTTTCTCTTCATGACTTCATTTATATTTATAAAATTATACTGAATATATTATTTTTTTAAATTGTAAATATGAGAATTCATCATTTATGGGGAGGAAGGGGGAGGGGGTTGTTCCAATTATTTTAAAGGGATAAGATTGTATATCATGGTTTATCTAATCGCTTGATGCATTACTACAAGAGCGCCAAATGTCCCTCTCAATTTTTATGTATCCTAAAAATTAAACATCTTGATAAGACATATATATGAATGCAATATTAAAAAAAAAATTGTATTATAACTGCAGGTCTGCAGCACTCTTTTTCCAATTTTTTTTTAAAATCTCCTTATTTAAATTGTTGGCCCCACCATTATCTCCAACTCCAAGTAAATAAATAGTTTTTTTCCTTTTTTAAAAAATTTTGGGGGTAGGAAAGGAGAAATAAGGAGAGTGATTACAACGTGAAGAATCAAACTCTCACCGATAGAATGAGAGTTAAAATATTCAACTGACTAAATTACATTCTATCAATGATATTGTTAAATTTGTCCATCTGAAATCTCATATAAAGAAGAATTGGGTCCAAATAAGTTCACAAGTCCAACACTTAATATAAACCAAGGCCCAAAGCAGCTGGTAACATAAGGTAAATGGTTTTCTTCAAATATTTTCCCAATTTAATAACAATATAGTATACCATCATTAGAAACTCAAATGAACTCATTGTTACAACTTACAATATATGACTAATAGCAACAGCAGTGGATTTCCATCTCTTGACATTCATTGGGACAAGAGTCTATACACATGTATTATTATTGCATCGTTAAATTGAACACACAAAAATTATTTTAAACGTATAAGCGAATTAAGCAACAAGCTAGACTTGATCGAGGTTTATTTATTGTTGCATGCACCCAAAAAGAAGTGTACGTCTTCATTTGCGCCAGAAAGAAGTAATAATGGTGAGAATAGCCATAGTACTAAGTCCAGCAAGAAGAGGATGAGTTGCTATATAACCCCTGTCGAAGAATGTTACGCTCTTGGTCCTTAACTCTTCAAATGTATCAATCCCAGCTGTTGTTTCAATGGTGTCCACAAATCCATTTAAGTAACTTTTGAGTTCAGTACTCACACTATAACCAATACCAACTCCACTTGCTAGATAGAAACTTAACAACTGCATGCATGAAAATTTAATTTCAGTAAATAAACATATTGTTACATACATATATTCACTCGATTAATTGGTATTCATCTTGATCCTTTATCAACTACTTTTAATCAGTTAAGTAAAATTGACTTTGTACATGTACTTGCTACCTTGGATCGTTGGATGATGGAATGAATGCACATCATCTGTTACACTGAAATTAATGTGTGATCATCTTATTTAAATGTTTTTAGGCACAAGTTGTCATCATCAAACGACTATCAATAGTGATATGTTATTATACTATGCAATTTGTGCGACTAGATATCCATACAATATGCATAGAATTAGTTGCTTCAATGAGATTTTTAATCCTAGTTGGAGGACATTCAAATTATTTTTTGTTAAAGAATCTCTTTCTATTTGCTTTGGAACAATTAGGAGATTGTCTAGAAGAAATTAAATAACGAGTTCTGCTTCTAGCAACAAGTCGGCAACATGGTTGGTCCCGCTCATCGGATCAAATCAATAAATTCTAAGAAGATTGGAATATCAATGTCATTGAGATCATCAATCTCATACAAAAGTCCATCAACCAAATCACTTTTTCGAGAAATACGAGTCATCTAAGTCATAAAAGTAAAAGGTATGTTCATTTGTTTGATGAAAGAACGAAAGTACATTATTGATAGTACTTAAACTAATGTGTGGTCATCTTATTTAAACTTTTTTAGGCACAAATGATTCTTTTAAACAGACGATACGAGAAGATTCAAACTCGCGGTTCTTTAAAATATAATAAAGCAGATGATGTGTCTACTTAATTATATATATTTTTATATATACCTTATCTGCGAAGAAATCCAAGCGTCCAAAGAACTTGCGACCAAAAGACCTCTTCCCTGTTACCGCAAAATACACTTCGAATGGAAGCTGAATCAATGAGTACGCAGATACAACGATTGACGCTACTAGCACGTAACTGTATTAATAATTCTTTTTTACTATAGTGTGCAAATAAAAATTAAAAAAACGTATTTTTAATATAATGAATAAGTAAAAATAGAATCTAACCAACCTATACGCCTTAATATCGCTGTATTTGGTTTTCTCGCCGTTACTAAGTTCGAAGCGATTGGTAATCATGATTGGTATGGTACCTGCGCATAACAACATAGTAATAAGTCTAAGAAAAAGGATTGCCATAGCCCTTGGTGTTTCCATTTTATTTTCTTTAATTTCACTCTCTTAATTTTAGCTAAAAACTATATATTTTTCTTGCACATTTTTAGGTGGTAGAGAGAGCAACCTTTTATATATACAACCTGTTGTTGTTAATTGTCTGAATTATATTCCGTCGTGTTTTGTGTTATATGGTACTATACATAAGGAAGTTTCCATGATCATTTCATAATTATGTTCTTTTCTGATATGTACGTCATACCAATTATGTTAATGATTTTGGCAAATAATTAATTAGTGCGGGAAATTTCTCTTTTTGATTTAGTGGCTAGTTGGCTACTGGTACTCACCCGTATAGGTCTCAAATTAATGGAGCGAGTTGAAATGAATTGAGTCAATAAATAATCGAATAATTATTGATTCGTCCAAAAAGTGCTTGGGTTGAATAAGATAGAAAATCGGTCCATAACTTAATTCGTCCAACTCTCTTTATGTTTTAATTTCTTTGTTTGTTCTTAATAAAATTATTTTTTTATAGGATTTATCATTGATTAATTTAAACTACATATTAATCTCATTTTTTGATGAATTGAAATGGATTAAACTAATAAATGAGTGAGTTAATAAGTAATTATAATGAAAAAAAAAACATAGGGAGGAGTCCTAATTAAGTTCGAATAGATCATGAAGTATTCTCTTTATAACTACAAATTTATTTATTTGACTATGCATTTTCATGACATTCACTTGTAAATATATTGGATAAAAAAAACCTAACATTCATATTGGATCTTACAACAATTATATTTACTTTTCACTTTGCTAATCTTTTTCTTATTCGATAATATATACTTGGAACTTTTTTATGTCAGATATCTTATTTTAATTTTAAATATGTCATCTTACCTATCAAATAACATTGATCCTAAATATATATTATTTGAATTATCTACATTTGGACACCATAATCCCATATAATCTTACCATATTTTCACTCTCTTTTTTCGACATTCTTGCTTGTTTTGCCAACTAATAAAAATCGTTTGTAAATAGCAGACATCATTGAAACCTATCATGGTGATTTATTAGTTAGCTCAACTGTAATTACGAAAAACAAATATGCACTAAATGCACATCCCTCGTGTGTAAACTTATGTAATTAAATTATTTTTTTTCCTCAAATACTCAACAAAATTACGCTTTTTCTTAGTTGATGAATGTATATTTGTGTATATATTCCTCTTAATTCCTCTCCTATATTAAATTCATTATTGAAAAAGAAAAGGCTCGAAAAATCACTTCTTTGCATCATTCCACAACGTTTTACTGCTTCCCCGAAGCATTTGTCAATTTATCAAAGAACTGATTGATTTTGTCTTTTTTCAAAGAACACATATAAATGATATATACATAAATACAACATCCTTATTGTTATTTTTATTCATTCATTTCTGGTCAGCAACCATGTAACAACGGATATGCTTTTCAGTCTGATTACAGGCACACCTCAAAACATGTGGAACTCGTGGTCATTCTTGTGATTGCGGTCGCGTTTTCTCCAGGTCAATTAAAAGATAACTATGTATAACTTTATACAAAGATAGGTTATCCATAGATTCATGACTATTTTTGTGGACTTTTGAGATTTATAAAGAGTGTGTACTTACATAGTGGTCACAATTGAGATATCATTAGGTATGTGGGATAATGGTAATCATTTTGATGATGGCATTTATGATTGAGGTATCATTTAGTACGTACCTATGATAAGGATAATAAGTCTGATGATGATATTATCTAATTTGGGGATTATTTATAATGATCAATAAGATTACTATTTCATAGAAGAGTTATCAGAACATACGAATATCCCTGCTTATGACATCCCACTTATCTAAACACACCCAGTGTTGTGAAAAGGAACACAAAGAGCGCAAACTAAGAAAGTTGTTTCCTTCCATGGGTATTTATTTTTAATTTTTAATGCTATGTGTGCACTCCCAAATTTCAAGTTTTTTTTTTGGGTTTCCCAAGGTATTCCCAGTCCGACAGATCAAGGACTAATTCTTCGCAGATCTGAACTCCATTAATGGTTTGCCGCTAGCCAATTGATTGTTGTATGCACAAGGGGGGAATTGAACCCCCAAGATGGGGATCGAACCCCCCAATACTTGCTTAAACGATCTAGTAAACTAACCACTAGGCCAACCAAGCTTGGTTCCAAAATCCAGGTTTCAATGTATGTCATTCTTGATACTTCCAAATTCTCCATTTGTTATACTTAGCATCTCAATCCTATTTCTTTATTAACTAATTGATAAAATATGTCTTGGGTTTCTTGGTCATGATTATTTTATTATTTCCATGCTTCTATAAGGAATGTCTTGATTGACTTCTCCAGAAAATATTCTTGTAAACCGAAAAAGTACGAACATTTTTTATTCTATCAATATACTTCAAATGCTATGCACTTTTTTTTTTGGTTGGGGGTGGGGTAACCTTTGTTAAATTAATGAACTCATTGTTACAACTTACATTATATGACTAATAGCAACAGCAGTAGATTCCCATCTCTTGACATTCATTGAGACAAGAGTACTCTACACGTGTATTATTATTGCACCGTATAATTCAACACACAAAAATTATTTAAACGTACATACGCAAATTAAGTAACAAGCTAGACTTGATTGAGGTTTATTTATTGTTGTATGCACCCAAAAAGAAGTGTACGTCTTCACTTGCGCCAGATTGAAGTAACAATGGTGAGAATAGTCATAGTGCCAAGTCCAGCAAGAAGAGGATGAGTTGCCAAATAACCCCTGTCGAAGAATGTTATGCTCTTGGTCCTTAACTCTTCAAATGTATCAATCCCAGCTGTTGTTTCAATAGTGTCCACAATTCCATTTAAGTAACGTTTGAGTTCAGTACTCACACCATAACCAACACCAACTCCACTTGCTAGATAGAAACTTAACATCTGCATGCATGAAATTTAATGTCATTAAATAAACACATTGTTATATATGTATGTGTATATATATTCACTCAATTAGTTGGATTATTCATCTTGATCCTT
The DNA here is from genome assembly GCA_025774065.1 of Solanum ossicruentum. Classification (NCBI taxonomy): domain Eukaryota; kingdom Viridiplantae; phylum Streptophyta; class Magnoliopsida; order Solanales; family Solanaceae; genus Solanum; species Solanum ossicruentum. Next base: position 20,518,836 of record JAOTQR010000092.1, on the reverse strand, counting down.
TATCAACTACTTTAATTTTAATCAGTTAAGTTAATTGACTTTGTGCATGTACTTACTATTTCGAATCATTTGATGATGGAATGAAAGCATATTATCTGTAACACTGAAATTAATGTGTGATCATCTTATTTAAATGTTTTTAGGCATAAGTGATCATCATCAATCAAACCACTATCAATATTGATATGATATGATGTTATACAATTTGTGTAACCAGATATCCATACAATATTTACAGAAAGAGTTGCTTCAATGGGATCTTTTATCCTACTCAGAGGACAGCCAAATTCTTTCTGGTTAAAGAATAAACTCTTTCTAGTTGCTCTGGAACAATTAGGAGATTTTCTAGAAGAAATATGAGATTCTACTTCTAGCAGCAACATGGTTGGTCCCGCTTACCGGATCAAATCAATACATTCTAAGAAGATTGGAATATCAATGTCATTGAGATCATCAATCTCATACCAAATTCCATCAACCAAATTACTTTTTTGAGAAATACGAGACATCTAAGTTATAAAATTTAAAGAGATCTATTTGTTCATTTAATGATGGAATGAATGCACATTATTAATTGTACTTAAACTAATGTGTGATCATCTTATTTAAACTTTTTTAGGCACAAATGATTCTTTTTAATGGAGGTATGAGAAGACTCAAACTCGAGACTTATCTAAAATCACATATATATTATATTAAAGCAGATGGCGTGTCTACTTAATTATATATATTTTTATATATACCTTATCTACGAAGAAATCCACGCGTCCAAGGAACTTGCGATGGGAAGAATGCTTCCCTGTTACAGCATAATACAGTTCGAATGGAATCTTAATCAATGAGTACGCAGATACAACGATTGACGCTGCTAGCACGTACCTGTATTAATAATTCTTTTTTATTAGTGTGCAAATAAAAATTTTAAAAAAAACGTATTTTTAATATAATGAACAAGTAAAAATAAAATTTAACCAACCGATAGGCCTTAATGTCGCTGTATTTGATTTTTTCGCCACTACTAAGTTCGAAGCTGTTGGAAATCATGATTGGTATGGTACCTGCACTCAACAACATAGTAATAAGTCTAAGAAAAAGGACTGCTATAGCCCTTGGTGTTTCCATTTTGTTATATTAATTCTTCTTTAATTTCACTCTCTTAATTTTAGCTAAAAACTATATATTTTTCTTGCACATTTTTAGGTTGTAGAGAGAGCAACCTTTTATATATACAACCTGTTGTCGTTAATTGTCTGAATTATATTCCGTCGTGTTTGTGTTATATGGTACTATTGATTAGGAAGTTTCCATGATTATTTCATAATTATGTTTTTTTCTGATATATACGTCATACCGATCCAATTATGTTAATGATGTTGGGAAATTTCTCTTTTTGATTTAGTGGCTAGTTGTCTACTGGTAACTCACCCATATACGTGTCAAATTAATGGTGAATTGAGTCAATAAAATGATCGAATGATTATTGATTCATCCAAGAGTTATTTGGGTAGAATAAGCTATAGAATGCCGGTCCATAACCCTGTTGAAAATAAAATTAAAATAAACTTGATTTGTAATAATAATTTGGGTTTAAGAAAATATTTAGAATGTAT
>JAOTQR010000092.1:20499107-20514291 GCA_025774065.1 Solanum ossicruentum | reverse complement strand
CATTTTGTTGTAATCTCAATTCGGAGCTCCATCTCAGTTGAATGTGATGTTTTGTTGACGATGTTATCAATTGGGTATTTTTTGTTTGCCAGCTATATATCTTATCCTTTTCCTTCGATTTGTGAGTTGGCGTTTTTCACTCTTTATGATTCTTTCCTTTTCAGATTCTTCCCCATTTTAACCCCTTTTCAATTTATTTGTTAATAAGTAAAAGTTGTTTGAACACTTTAAAGGTTGTTGTTTCAATTTTTCTAGGTTTGGAAAAAGTTGAGATCTTTGAATGGGTGTGTGGAAAATCTAGCTAGGGTTTTCTAGAAAATTTGGGAAATGTTTCAATTTCTTCATTGGAACTCTCGCCCGTGCACTATTCAGCTTTTACTCCTTTAGTTGCTTCTTGTTACTGAACTTACTGTTAAGGATTTTTCTCTTGAAGTTTCTTGTGGTTCTCTGTTATCTGGGGCAAAATGTCATATGGCATAACATGGATAGTTTGTATTTTCGGTCAATCAACACCCAAATAGGTCCACATTTGGTATTGTATTTTCTGAGCTATGTATGTGTTGTCAACTTCAGGAATAGTGTTTTAAACTTACTATACACGTTTTGTTATTGGCTTCTCAATCTGTTATTTTCTTTGTTATTTATTCAGGTTGGGTTGAATATTATTTGTAGCAGTTGGGTGCTGCAAGATTTTTGAGTTGTCCATTGTATGAATGGCAGACTCTACATCTTTAGATGTGATACTGGAATTTCTGCGGAAGAACAAATTTACAGGGGCGGAGGCTGCTTTGCGTGGTGAGATGAATAAATGTTCTGACCTGAATGGTGTAGTAGAGAAGCTTACTCTAGAGGATAAAGAGCTAAGCAGATCATTAGAAGCAAATGGGGGGAAAGCAGCAATGGAGAATCGTGGAATGGCCTGTCGAAATGGTGGGGAGGTTTTCAAGGAGACAAGTTCGAGGAGCAGCAGTGAAGTTTCAAAGGAGCTTATTGTTAAGGAGATAGAGTGTGGGATTGAGAGAAATGACTCAGATTGCAAATTGAAAAATGTTGCGTATGTCGGGAGGAAGGAACATAACGAATCTGTTGGGACATACAACAAAACCGTCAGCTCTTGCAACAATGCTGAGGATACTGATATGTATTCGTGGAACTACAATCCTGTTAATGGTTCTCTTGTGTCATATCAGAACAATGGTGGAACTAGTACTGCCAAGGACTTTTCAGGCGTGGTACATAATCCTAGTAATGGTTCTCTTGTGTCACATCAGAGCAATGGTGGAAGTAGTGATGCCAAGGATTTCTCAGGCTCGGTGCATAGTGGGAAGTTGAGGTTGAATTCGTCTGAGGTCTTAGATAGTGGAAAGTCTCATGCAAAATATGGGGAAAATGTCAGTTCTTCTGGTGAAAAGAGAATGTCGCGGCCTGGAAATACCAGCAAAGAACCAAAGCATGGAAGTCAAAATAGTGAACTCAAAGAGGCTAATCAGCAAATAAAATTAAATGGGACAGCCAAAGATGTAACTATTAGTAACCCTAGGTCAAAAATTGATGAATCGATTAACCTTTCATCCGAGCCATGGAAAGTTTGCTCAGCGGAAACTGTTTCCCCATTTCCCAAAGGAAATGTGTTCACAAGTGATGATCACAACATTGGTACTGGTGGTAATGGAGTTGGTAAACGGATAACAGAGGGTAATGATGTTAGGAGTACAATTAAAGAGCAAGTGGATGAGGTAGGAAGAGCTTTATATCTGGGGAAGAAATCAGGAAGCGAACTAAAAGATTTCAGCAGCTTAGGCTTTCCGCTTATGTCCGAGAGCCAGAAAGAAGAACTACCCAGGTTGCCACCTATTAGAATCAAGTCAGAAGAGAAGTCCTTCAATATTCATTGGGAGGAAAAGTTTGAACGAGATGGACCTGGTTCAAAGATTACAAATGGTGACAATACATATGCCATAGGTTCATATCTAGATGTTCCTATTGGGCAAGAACTTACCAATTCAGGTTTGCTTGTCTACACACTAATTTTATCTTGTATTTTTGGACAAAAAACTTAGCCTATTCTTTGGACATAAGAATTTCTCAAAGGGAAATTTTGCATCTCACAAATTGAATGAAGTGATACAAAATGAGGCCCTGAAAACGTTCTTTGGATAGACAAAAATGCAATTTAGAGGGAATAAATGATATATACTTCTATTAATAAAATATGCTTCCTAGTAATCAACCTTTTTGTGTTTTTTTGTTTAGTACTGAACAACAACAACAATATACCCAGTGAAATCCCACAAGTGGAGTCTAGGGAGGGTAAAATGTATGCATACTTTACCAGTACCTCATAAAGATGGAGAGGTTGTTTCCGGAAGAGCCTACCTATTAAATGATTGTTTCTTAAGTTGCTTAATAATTGTCCTAGTGTATTACTGTTTCCTGTGTCTGGTGTGAGTTGATGGTAGATAGATGATTTGTATTGGTAATCAGCTGCTTGTCATGTGGACTGTGCAGCATCCTAAATCTTGGTTTTGAGTGTCCTTACAATAAGGGAATAAAATATCCTGTTTGTGATTGTTCCAACGAGTTTTGAACCGTGCATCACTCAGGGGTTTCTCAGTTATCAAGAAATATCTTGTCTGTGATTGTTGTCCTATAAAGAAAATAGAAAGGGACTCTTGAATGTAAGTTACTCAGTACTTTTGACACAACACAAACTTAACTTTCTGCTCTTCCTCAATTTTGGATTCTGAGGTGATTCTCTAAATTTTTTTAACCTGATGATGTTGTCTACTTATCCTTGTGTTATGTTTCTGCACTTATCTATGTCAGTTTGATCGCTTATGGAATAATCATCATTGTCTAAACTGATCATCAGGTGGAAAAAGGATTGGCGGAGGCAGTTGGCTGTCTGTGAGTCAAGGCATCGCTGAGGACACTTCTGAGCTTGTTTCTGGTTTTGCAACTATCGGTGATGGATTGAGTGAATGTGTTGACTTCCACAATGAATATTGGGATTCTGATGAATATGATGATGATGATGATGTTGGCTATACGAGACAACCTATTGAAGATGAATCCTGGTTTTTAGCTCATGAAATTGATTACCCTAGTGATAATGAAAAGGGAACAGGGCAGGGGAGTGTTCCAGATCCTCAAAGAGGGGAAAGCAAAGAAGATGATGAGCAATCTTTCGCAGAGGAAGATTCTTACTTATCAGGTGAGAGATACTTCCAATCAAAGAATGTTGATGCAGTTGGCCCTTCAGATGATCCTGCAGTGCTTTGTGAAACTGAAATGTATCGGAGAACTAACATGGTTTCCCAATTCGACAGACAGTTGATGGATGAAGAAGAACTAAATTTGATGTGTGTAGAGCCTGTTTGGCAGGGATTTGTTACTCAAACAAGTGAACTTGCCATGTTAGGGGATCATAGGGCCTTGAATGAATGTGAAAGGCCCCGATTGGATGATATTTACGCAAATGGCGATCAGCATAGTTCAGTTAGGTCAATTGGTGTAGGTATTAACAGCGATACTGGTGATATCAGTAGTGAAGTGCACGGAAGTTTTGTTGGAGGGAGCAGTCAGGGGGATATAGGGTATTTCCATGATCATGATGCCAGTATTGGTGGGGCCAGACACATTCCCCCTGATTCAGATAAGCCTTATTCTGAGATGAGAAACAGAGATGAGAAAACAACTAAGCAGAGATCTGAAAAGTTTGTCTTGGGTACTGATAAAGGAGGATCTGTACAAACATATCACTTACATGAAGGATTCTCATTTGCCCTTCCCAAAGATGGTCAGTTGATTCATACAAGCTCAAGTAAATCTTTATGGTCAAGCAAGGGCAATGCTATTATTACAGATGAATCTCATGACAGTCTGATTGCAAATAATGACATGCTTGGTTCTTCTAGGCGCAAAAGCAATGAATCATCACCTATCAAGAGCTCAAGAGATGAAAGCAACAAAATTGCTGTAGGATCAGTAAATTCTAGCCCTTCATCTCTTTCAAATTATGGTTATGTAGAACGGGAGCATGTGAAGAAAGAAGAGAGCATACAAATAGCATGTGCAAGAGTGGAAGATTTGGGGCAGTCATTGGAGGATGAGGAAGCAGTTGCTGTTCAGGAACAAGTCAAGCAGATCATGGCGCAGGAAGAGGAGTTTGAAACTTTCGAACTTAAGATTGTGCATAGGAAAAACAGGCATGTTCAATCTCTTGTTACTTCTTTTGAATTAGGGTGGGCATAATGTCTGTTATTTGATTTTAATACCCGTGGTTTGATGTTATACCAGACTGAAGGAAACTTCTTCATATATGCCTTTACAGTCTTCATCTTTGGTGTACTCCTTGTTGCTTATTATGTGCTGCACTCATCGTGAATAGACTTAAACTGTGACAAGGGAGAGGTTGTTTGCTGAATACATTAGAAACATGTATTTTAATAGGGATGTGAAGATATAGTAAGTCAATGAAAAGCTCTCCCATAGCTCTGGGGCTCTTATCATTAACATATCTTGAGCTCTATGTAGAGAGAGAACTCTTTACCATGCTTCGACAACATAATAAAGTTAAGCAGTCATCACTGAAACCAGTGGAAGTGAGGTCCCTCTAAGAGTAACTGCTGGCATGAGATCTGAGATAGGTTTTTCTTTCCCCTGGGATAGAGGGAGGCTGATCATGCAGGGTGAAGTAAGCGTATGCACCCTAAACCATCAGAATTAGCCAAAAAGTGATATTTCACCTTTTCTTAAGGTCTTATTTGTATGCATTGACTGCACAGTACATAGGTTGTACAAAAAACATATTTACAATCATAGCAACATAAGAAAACCAGTCCAAAATCCTAACAAGAGCCTAGGATATATGTGATAGAATTAGTGTCTTCTCAATATATTTGTATGCACCAGGTGACATTTTCCCTTTTGATTGTTGTAATCCTTATTGGACCTCATTCTTAGCTGAATTTTTATGTTTAAGGTAGAAAAAATAATTTAAAATATCATTAAAAAAATTTGGGCACTTATGCTGAAAAAAGGGTGCAAAGCGGATTTTATGTTTTTAATTAGATAAATATTCAGTTATCATTAAATAGGGATCATGGCAAAGTTATTTAATGATCTTATAATCCTGTGGATCTGAAGGGGAAGGGATGTATTAGATGTCAGAGGGAGCGTATGTTTTGATAATTTCGGCATTAAATTCAATTACATGCTCATAACTAAGGGGTCATTTGTTTGATGGTTTGGAATAACTAATTTCAGCATAAAATCCGACATAAGATAATGTTGTTAAGAAAAAAATAATCACTGCGTATTATTGCAGCATTTAGTTGTGAATATTAAATAATATTGCATTAAACTATGCAGGATTCTGTGTACTATTTTATGTGGGATAATATGCAGAATAAGAACGTGATTCTTCCAATCTGTCCAAGGCTCCAAGCCTTGTTGGATAGAGTTGCTTTGTGCCCGTGCTCATGGGAGATAGTATGTATCCCGTGAAATCAGTCACGGTGCGAGCAAGCTAGTCTTGACACCACAATTATAAAAATAAAAAAATATGGAATAAGAACACATGTATTATCAATGGATTTCACTAGGTCTATCGTTGCTGTTGTTGCATAACAATCTCTTCATGATTAATTGTTCCATTAACAATCCCTGCTCTATAATCCCTTTATAACCAGAAGTTTTTGGCTAGTCTACAGTTGTTGATAATATTTTTGGTTGTGTTTGGATGTTAGGCAATAGTTGCCTGCTTAAAACTGTATTTCATGCGTAACAAAAACAGGGTCTCTTAGTAATTAGACTCTGCAGTGTCTCTTTAGGGTGCATGATAAGTTTTTGGTTTTTGAACATAATGGTTTCTTGTATTAAAGTTAGATTTTTACATATATGACATTCAATCATTCATGCATTTACAAAACTGTGCTTCTCTCCACTATATCCATGTGCATCTCTGTTGCCAAATGTGATACTTGATCTTTTTTAGGAGACCGAGTGATTCAGATCAATAACAGCTGTGAAGGGAGCTGTAGAAGTTTTGTATGTTTGACTTGAACTTTATTTACTTGAAGGCATTCTACTGCAGTCATTGAGGAAAGATGAGAGGCTTTTGAAAATTCTTTGGGAACTGTGATCTTTAGGTCTGTAACTTGAATCACTTCCATTTGCTACTAAGGACATCCAGATTAATTCATAATTTCCCACTTTCCCTATGCACTGGGTGTTGATGAAACTAGGCTAGAGACTTAAAAGAGAGTTTGTCTATCTATTTGATTGTAGCTAATTGATCTTTTTGACTTAAGCAAGACATGTTTTAACTTTGTGAATGTTTCCATTTATGTGCTGACGTATTTCTGTATTACCTTTGGAAAATATACCTTGGCAGGTATCTCCACCTTTCTTTCTGCAGTGGTCTCTTCATGAATGTTCTGAATTTTCCCTTATAAAATGAACATGTTTGAATTTTATTTACTCCAATAATTTTTATTTTCAGCCTTTGAGATTTTTCTTTGGTGGTTGATGAGGTTCTTTTTATTTTTTTAACTCAGAACTGGGTTTGAGGAGGACAAAAGTTTCCAGGTGGTTTTAAATTCAGTTATAGCTGGGCGATATCAAGTAACTGAGTATCTTGGATCTGCTGCATTCAGCAAAGCAGTACAAGCACATGATCTTCATACAGGCATGGATGTCTGTGTTAAGATTATAAAGAACAACAAAGATTTTTTTGATCAGAGTCTTGATGAAATAAAGCTTCTCAAATTTGTCAATAAGCATGATCCTGCCGACAAGTACCATCTACTTCGGTTGTATGATTATTTTTATTATCGAGTAAGTTTAAATTGTGTACATCTTACTGTTTTATGCTAATGGAAATATTCTTGCTGCAATACCTTCCGTGCAACTCTTGTATAGGATTGTTGCTTTTTTACCTAGCTTGCATACGACGGGATAGTGGTCAATGGAATCTTTGTTTTCAAAAATTATAAAAGAAATATATTGTGCCACTATCGACTTCAAAAGCGCTTCTTTGCAAAGTACCTCCATAAATATTGAATCTCTATTTGGTTTACATCGTCGAAAGGCGAAATGTCTTGGTGAAGTAGAGAAATCCCCTGCCAGGATAGTTAGTTTGCAAGATAAATCATGATTGTTCTTTGTAAATGTGTAGATGTTGAGAAAGGCTGGTGAAATTTGCTTTTAGTTACTATAGTTGTTTTTAGCAAAATAAGTTGTTTAGCTTATGATATATTTTTGAATTTTGGATTTTACTTGGGTTGTTTGAGTTGTAGAGATATTTTAGATTGTTTTAAATTTCAAATTATGCGGATTATGTTTTAGGTTGGCTATTTAAAACCCCTCATTGCTTAATAAAATTATTGAAATTAATTGAGAGACATTTTAAACCCTTTTTTCCTCCCCATCTTTAAAAATCCAACAGAGGCAACCTTAAGTTCATAATTTCTCATCAGACTAAAATGGTGTTAACCAGATCATCTTATTGACTTTCCCCTTGTAAAACTAGATTGCTCTGAGCCATGGTAATAAACTTTGACAATGTGTAAAGATCAACCCTGATACAGTACGATTGCTCAAGAGAGACGAGCATGTCTAAGCAGCTAGCTGACTTTGTGAGGTTTTATCAATAAATTGATAAAGACTTGATTAAATGAAGAGCTTGTACTGTGCTTGACGCTACTGAATATTTGTGGCAGACATCTTCACCCAAACTTAATATGACATAGTTTGAAAACAACATTTTCTGTGATCCAATATGAAGAGGGAAAGAAATATTGATGTGCCTCTTGAACTTATGCAATACTATTGTATGCTTCACATTTATGTACTGTTCTGAATGTAAGCTGAAGAAGCTCTTGGTCATGAAAATTTGGCACTGATTTTTGTGTCTGTTTTCAGGAGCATTTGTTAATTGTATGTGAACTACTGAAGGCCAATCTGTATGAATTCCAAAAATTCAATAGAGAATCTGGTGGAGAAGTCTACTTTACCATGCCGAGACTGCAGGTTTGTTGGATGAAAATATTTATAGATAGTTGATGTTAATGGTATCTCGTGTGATGAATTTCATATAAACCTGTTGTGCAGTCAATCACTATTCAGTGTTTAGAGGCTCTTCAGTTCTTGCATAACCTTGGGCTCATACATTGTGATTTGAAGCCCGAAAACATATTGGTGAAAAGCTACAGTAGATGTGAGGTGAAGGTAATTGATCTGGGTAGCAGTTGTTTTGAGACAGATCATCTTTGTTCTTACGTCCAATCGAGATCCTACCGTGCACCAGAAGTTATTTTGGGGCTTCCTTATGATAAAAAGATAGATATCTGGTCCCTTGGCTGCATCTTGGCAGAGCTTTGCACAGGCAATGTAAGTTTTTTTCTTCGCACTCCCCGTATTGATTATTGTCTCTATATGTTTTGTCAACGTGATTTTATGTTGGAGTATGTTGTCCATTACGCGTGCATTCTGGTAGTTCTTTGAGTACCTATTCCCTTTCTTCATTTTTATCCCCTTTCCCAATCTCCTAGATTGATGAATTTGATAAACGCAAACATCATTATGTTTTGGAGTTAACCCCTTGGACTTTTCTCTAGCAGTAAGAGCTATCACGTGAGGTGTGGGTTAGGTGCAAATCATAAGTTCATATATTTCGGAAGACAAAAATCTGGAATAAGTGCAGAAGGCTAAAGAGAAATAAGTTTGTTTGGGTGACATTGAGAGACCATTCTTCTATCTCGCTGCTTAGCCCTGTACTCCTGTCTTACGTTGGCAATGAGGGCTCACTTCATAGAAACGAGAAGCGTGAATGGTCAAAATTGAACCTTGAGCCTAACTCAGCATTGAAAAATAGTTCAAGAGGTGAAGGGCTAAAATAACTATGTTTACATGTCCAAAGAATGAAAGAAAATCAACAGTTAATTACAATAGGCAAATGAAACTACCTACTATAATTACACATGTTCTAGAATATCCAGAGATTCTAATACTCCCTTTAAGCTAGTGCGTCCAAATTATATGTACCAAGTGGATATATAAAACTTGATCTGGGATTAGGTTGGGACTTGGTGAATATGTTTGCAAGCTGATCATTTGACCACGAAATTGTACGATGTCTCTTCGGAGTACCTTCTCTTTAACAAAATGGCTATCAACTATGTGTTTGGTCCTCTTTAAAACACTGAATTTAATGTAATGTGAAGTGCAACTTCATAATCCCATAAATGTGTAAATTGAGGGAAAAACACGAGAGTTCATAATATTTCACTATGTCTTGACTCTTGTGAGTGAATACCTTATTTCTTATATCCTTCTTTTAATACTAGGAGTTGGTCAATTTGTCAGAAATAGATTTCGGATCCTTCATGATTTAAATTTTAAGATTCAAGGATACATGTATAGGTACACATGTGTAGAGATTTGGCTAAAAATAGAATTAGAGAACTTAAATTGTGAGATATTATATGGAAAACTTGAGAAGAAGATATTGACAGAGAGGAAAATCATAGGAGATAAAAGAAAAAGAAGTGACATAAAAATTAATATATACCACGTATACCCTTTTCTTCAATTTCATTGTATCTTTTGGTTTTATTATAAAAATCATTGAATCTATTTGGAATTTCTCCGTTGATTTTGGTCAAAGTACTCAATCGTTTGACCAAATCGGGTATGGATCAGACAGCAACTTCAAAGGTGAGAAGTCCAAGCAACTTTGCTTAAAATGAAGTTTGTATTATTTGATGTTCATATTTGAAATATCAACCGACTATAGTTTGATGTCTCTTCTGAATTTTACTATTGAGTATTATAGGTAATTTCCTCCATGCTTCCAGGTCCTTTTCCAGAATGACTCTCCTGCCACGTTACTTGCTAGGGTAATTGGTATCACAGGTCCAATTGACCAAGAGATGCTCGTCAAAGGACGAGACACTTATAAATATTTCACCAAAAACCATATGCTATATGAACGAAATCAGGTAAAGGTTCCTCTCCTTTACCACTCTTTATTTCAGTTCCTTTTTTTTCCTTTGTTGTTGGGGTGATCGCCTGTTCCCCTTTGTCTCATCTTTAAGAGAACAATACGTCTAATGACGTATTAAGAGCGATGTTTTCATGTATCAACGACTCGATCTATTTGTAGGTTATGTTAACATGGATCCAGTCTTTTTTTTTTTTCGTTTTTGTTTTTTGAAGAAACGCAGTTTCAGAAAGGTTAATTTAACATGGATCCTTCCTATACCTTGATGTTGCCATGTCCAATGGATATGCCATGGTATGGATGTTCCATAAGGATACTTGAAATTTGGCTAAAAATCATCCCCAAAAAGGGTACATTTGCATCCTTGGAGGATATGTACCTGTTCCAGAGTCCATGTACATAGTCTTGAGACAGCATATATTAATCTGTGAGAAAGGCCTTTGGTTTTGACAGTTCCATATCTACTAAATATTTCCTTACGTTGAACTTCAACTGAGATTTAGAATCTACAACCCTAGTAAGCATCATTGCTGGAGATCCCTTGGATGCTTTGTTTTATATATGGGTTGGTTAATTATTTTGATGCAACTTTAGCTGGAAAATATGAAATTCAATATAATAGGCATGTCAAGATAATCAATTCCTCTTTCTTTCTTTGTTCTATTCAGGAAACAAACAGAATGGAATACTTGATACCCAAAAAGACATCCTTAAGGTATCGATTACCAATGGGAGATCAAGGTTTCGTTGATTTTGTGGCTCATCTTTTAGAAGTCAACCCAAAGAAGCGCCCTTCTGCCTCGGAGGCTCTAAAACACCCATGGCTATCATATCCATATGAGCCAATATCGTCATAAATTATGTGAGATCTCTTGGCACTAAAGGTTTTCTTTTGCTTTGCTTCGGATTCTCCAGTGATATGGCATATGAAGAAAGCTGTCCGAGCTGGGTTGTATTCTAGCTAACGCAAATTGAGCGTTTGTAACATTAACGTTCCCTTTCTTCCTCGTCTTTGTTTGGCTGCTGTGAATGCAGATCTGTTTGTACATGATGTGTGCTAATTCTTTTTAGGTATTTAGTGATAGCTTGTGAAATAGGCGCTTATCTAGTTTTGGTTGGCTTTTGCTCAGTTGCTGCTATGTATCAGAATGAAGCAAAATACAGATATTTCGTGGAGGTATAATATGCAAAATACCACCTGTGAATATATTTGATGTGAGAGTGCTCTGATTTTGTATGTAACTGGTTCAAGCTAAACTGGTTCAAAATAAGAACAAGAAACAGGAAGATGCAACTCATATTTGCAGAGCAGTCTGTAAATCACATCTACAAAAGAATACTTCTACATGAAAATCGTGATATAAATTCATCTAGCTGTTGATACAAATCACCTCTTCCTCGAATTTTGTCCGGAGAAAAGATCCGTTTTTTGTGTGTATCAACCATCATGAATTTCTTAAGAAATAAAAATAGAATTGGAAGCAAAATAATAATCTATTAGAATGCAGAATTAGCTCCCTTATTTTTTCCCAACAACACGTCTTTTGCTTCATTAATCTTGGAAGCAAGATAATGGCTGCCGCCGGCATCTGGATGATTTGCTACCATTACTCTCCTGTGAGCCTCCTTGATCTTCTGCAGGACAGCGCTTTCCCTGAAAGAAAGAAACCATTGATAGAACATAAGCAATCAATATAATTGACTAAACAGAAAGCTCGCATTGATAGTAAGTTCAACACAAAAGTTAGCCATCTAAAGAGACATTTTTGTTAGGTCCATTGGTTTTCAGAACTTAAAAATGTGCAAAAAGACTAAATAACTACATGTTGGCATTACAAGAACAGAACTTAAACCTGACTCCGAGAATTAATGCTGCTTCTCGCCTTGTCATAACCCGTTCAAAGCCACCAGGATAAAACCTCCGAACTCGAGGTGCTGTTTTGAATGTTTGCCATGCTCTTATCAAGTATCTAGCTCCCAAAGCAGCAGCGCCAATGGTCGTTCCCACAACAATTGGAGTTGACTGAAAAGACAGAGCACAAAAACGTTTGGTACTATCTAAAAAGATAAACTGAATAAAACTTCGGAAAGGAATATGATTAAGAATAAAAAGAAACGAAAGTCCAGATCCTTGCATTGCAAAAGCATCTCTTTTCATGCTAGATTATAGAGCATATTATGAATAGCACCATAGATCTTGTGGTAGCTAAGCAGACCCTACCTAAAAGACATCCATTAACATAATCTCTAGCTCAAACAGTTCTATACTTGCACTATACCAACGCAACAATAATTGAAGTGGAAAACAAAATATTTTTTGAGGTTCAATTATGCTATTAACAGTACTATACTTTAACAACGATCTTCACTGTCAATGCAAAAATTGACCTGTCACTCTTATTTTGAAAATTTTTGTTCTAGACATGAAAATTTGATTACTTCATACCAGTTTTTGGACTTCCCACTCGCAATATTTCAAATTTTTTCCAAATAAAATGCAAATTCATAACACAAACATCCAATATTCAAATTTCAAACTTCAAGATCTATGACCAAGAGGGAGCTCAATTTCAAGTTTCAGACAAAATATGAAAAGAATTAGTAGACTTAAACATTCACCAGTCAAGTTCACAGAGCTGATTTCATTGCATATACACTTTACCATGGATCCTAATTAAACTAAAAAAATATATATTTTATCACAGCAAAAACGATGAAATCCTAAAACAAAAGAACAAATATCAAACAGAATAAAATTCTTAAGGAAAGTGAAAGAAATAGAAGATTAATTACCATGAGAAAACTCGCAGGACTTGAACAATGATCAGGTTCAAAATATTCCTTTAGAATTGATGATCAGTTTCAGGGATTTCAATAAATCTGCAGTCAGCTCAGAAATTTGACACAAATTCACAATCATCAATTCGCTAAAATAGTACTTGGAATATTACATCGATGATGATGGAAAGAGGAGGTTTATATAGATTGCCATTTAAAGGTGGCTTTGGCTTGGGCATTAAGAAATTTAGAGATGGCGGTTTGTGTTTCAATTTTATTTCTAGAGGATTTCACTGCGTCCGGTTCACCCAATTTGAATCCGATTTTAGCCGGTCTAATGTGTAGTTACCGAGGAAATAGGCCGGTCTACGCGGGTAAAAACTTGACCCTACATGCTGGAAAAAGGTTAAAAATATTCTTAAACTATTTGAAACAGAGTAAAAATATCATTTGTTACATTTTGACTTAAAAATATTTTCAATTAAATTTTTTATTCAAAAATATCCTTCAATTATATTTTTGACTTAAAAATATCGAATGTCAGAGTCCTCTGCTGTTAATCATTTGGAATCTTTTAAGATGTCAGAATATCATAGATGGACCGGTTGCTAAAAGGAGTTTTTGCCTCTTGCACAAATGGCCTTCTGTGAGGCCACTTTGTAATCTTGTTAGCCCAACGAGCTAAATTCGTTTACAAATATATTCATCCAACTACTTTTAAAGGCATAATTTAGCCCACTGGGTTAAAGGGTTACATATTTCAAAGGCAAAATTTAGCCCACTGCAAAGGGATATATATTTTAAAGAGTGACCTAAAAGAGGGTCATACTATGCAAATGGTTTATCAAAGTATTCCCTAGGCATTTTTTTTAATTACAAGGGAAACCTATTTTTGGATGCACAGGGTAAATCTCTTTGTCATGCAATAACTCTTAAATCACATAGAAGAGATAATTTGCACTAGACAAACCTCCTAGACATTTTATGCTGAGACTTATCCGCTTTGCTTCTCGTTCAAAGAGTGAACAACTTCAAATGACTAGGAGAAAGGACAGGCAGAAACTAATGCAAAATAACTTTTTTGTTACATTCGTTGACAATTGACATAGTGAAATTGAACGATGATCCCATCTGAGACGAATCTAGGGTTTTTTAATTTACATATTTGATTCGATACGATACTAATTGGATAGCTGGTCATCATAGTTGCGGATTTGAATGATGAACAAGCAGATGTCCTTGTAACAGTGCTCAAATAATTTAAAAGGGCTATTGGATGGACTATCGAAAATATTATTAGTATTCCTCCGGGCGCAATCAAATACTTCTAGGGTTTGAACAAAAATTACTGGGTTCTCCTGAATTCACAATTAATATTTTAGTCCACTACTGGTTTGAATTTTTCATTTTACACAATAATATACCACTTTGTGTGAATTATAATCAATTGAGACGTATGTAAGTTGACTCAAACACCATGATATGTTTATGAAGGGTAGTATTAATTTGATTTGGTGAAAATTAAAGATAGATTATAAGCACCAGCTAGCAATGACGCTTCTTCTCAGAGTGGATGATTAAATGGGTGTGGTGGAAATTCTACTAAACATTGTTATTGAGCTATTTCATAAAACCTTAATAAAGACAGACAAGCTACCTCTTCCTTGGTTGGACAGAGATGTTACACATTAACATAGCTGTTCCTGTCAAGTTTTCAGTATAAATATATGTATAGTCATTTGTATATAATAACAACAACAACATTATCCCAGTGCCTCAAAGGCTCCGGTCCGTTGCGGGGTAAGGGGGTCGAATGTACGCAGCCTGACCCCTATATTTAAAAACATAGAGCGACTGTTTCCGGATGACCGATAATGAGCGTCGAAAGTTGCATTGACTAACTGTTACTTCACAATTGAAAGAAACGCAGACAGTTTAAAGAGTCATTTTGCTTTATTTCATCATACCCCAATGCCAAAAAATAGTGAATCTTTGACTCCATCCGAGATTGATGAAAATCATTTGTATATAATATGACCAATAAAAGAAAAAGAACTGTTGAAGTTCAAAATTCAAAACGAAACTAATTAAGTGTAGAAATCTTCAAGACACCGTATATTATCTTCTGTATAAATCCGTGGACGTGCCTCTTCTTATAAATTACATAGGGTCCATAAAAATATTTTAAGGACTTTTTAATTGAATTTTTTTAAGGTAGTTATTTACTTCAACTATGATTTACAAGATTATCCCTAATAAATAATTTTCACAGTTGCTTCAACTATGATTTCATTATCCTAGTCACTTATTTTAAGTTAAGTAAATACTGAAATTCGGATAAAATAAATTTCTCTAAACTGGACA
Organism: Solanum ossicruentum; assembly: GCA_025774065.1. NCBI lineage: Eukaryota > Viridiplantae > Streptophyta > Magnoliopsida > Solanales > Solanaceae > Solanum > Solanum ossicruentum. The sequence goes on along the minus strand of JAOTQR010000092.1, from coordinate 20,499,143 downwards.
AATAAAATTAAATAACTATTTTAATATCTTTTCGTG
>JAOTQR010000092.1:20479555-20490025 GCA_025774065.1 Solanum ossicruentum | reverse complement strand
ATGTAAAAAAAATATTTTTTTAAAAAAAAGAATTGTAATTTTTTTGTAAAAATTCTTTATTTTTTTATTTTTTTTAGAAATGCCACGTGTAAAAATAAGGGGTATGACGTGTACAGGTTATGCTTACGTGAACAAACATGGCATTCCATTATTGGCTGAAAAAGACACCTCAGCGCAACTCCACTCACGCGCCACGTCAGCGACTGGTTTATGCCTACTTGTTCAGGAATTGTCAAGTTGAGGATCCTATTTGTGCACTATGAAAGTTTAAGTTCCAACTTACAAAATGGTGTCAAGTTTAGGATCCAATTTTGGAGTTTATATATTCTTTTAAAAATAATTATATATAAATTAAAAATATATTATAATATGTGGAGTTGCAGGGATGACAAAGAGTGGAGATTAAGAGCGTCAGAAGGTATAACGAGAGACAATGAGTTTAAAATATTAATTATAAAATTTGTTTGTTAGAAAAATTATTTTTCTCGCAGTTTTAGTTTTCTAAAGAAAATAACTTGGCTAACTAAAGAAATTAAATAATATTTTATTTTGGGTATCAAATACACTCTAAATGTACTTTCATAATCTTTTATTTCTATAATATTATCGAAAAACTTAAAAATACGATTACAAATAATAATATTATCGAGCGTCTATGAATTTAATAAAATTTAGTAATTTTGATTTGAATTTATTATTTTTATATATAAAAAATTCACTAAAATTCAATAAATTAATTTTCTAAAATATAAAACTCATGAACTGAAAATTCATACTTCATCTTTGTTCCGAGATCATTTGCACAAATATCCATATTTTGGGGTGCTCTTTATTTTTTACTTGTATGGTCAAATATATTTTTGGCAGTGAAGTAATAAATAATTTTTTCGCAAAATATATATTTATATTTGCATTATAATATAACAATCCACGGGTCATGCCCTAAACACTTATGCGATATAATTTTAATGTTTCTATTATAAAATTTAATATGTCGTACAAGGCATAATAAAATCATGATGCATGCTTCTGATATTGAAATAATATTTTTTATATATGACGTAAATTTATATACTTGTATTTTAATATCTTCCAAGTTATATCATAAAAAATATAACGAGTTATGTTGCATGCTGGAGAACATGTTTTCTAGAAGAGAAAAAAAATAGAAACTAAAATTTTTTCCTCTGAAAAGGATAAAGAACATATGCTCTAAGAAAACATACTTCAATATTTGAATGCTACAACAAATTGTGGAAAAACCTACGCAGTTTATGTTGCATAAGTTAATTTTTATTGAACTTATACAACAAATTAAATCTTGATAGACAAGGATATTTTGATTTATAATTTTTTCTTAAAACACTTGAAATACGAAAAACAATAATTCAATATTAATTTGTTTGAGGTCGAATTCATGCAAAATCTTTTAAAATAAATACGAACTATCAACTCATTCAACATAAGCAAACTGAACGAATTATGATTTATGAGTTAATTTTACTAATCATCTAAATTGAATTACTTGTAAATTAATTTACTCCATTAATTATTTCTTTTAGACTTCCGCTCAACTTTTTTCACACATAAAATCAACCTACAAAATTTACACATAAAATTTTATAAACTTTTGTAATACTTATATATTATCCATCTTTAAATCAGCATATGAATTTCTTCACCTAACTATTAATTCATTAATATATATTATTAGTATCATTTAATTTAACAATTTACTTAATCTAATTTTAAAAATAAACCTCTAAAAAGCATTTGCTTTTGTCCTCCCAATTAAAGAGGTTCAAAATTTAAAAAATAAGCACACAAACTAACTATAGAGGGTTCGACATCTATATATATATATATATATAGATAAAAAATAATTTAAATTATATATAAATAGTATAATCTTTTGATACGAACCCCTGACTAAAGAGTGACTCCGCCACTACCTTCCCCCACCCCCCAGCCTGTTGCTATACATTCCTTTTCCCACATTTTTCCAATTTCCATCATTAATTACTTCCCACCTTCCCCTCCCCCCTCTTATCTATTTTCTCTTCATCCGTTTCTCGCTTTCTATTTTCTCCACCAAATCCTCTCTTTCAATTTATTTATGTTCATTACATTTCATATTTATTATTTATTTATTTATATATATATATATATATATATATATGTCTGATTTTTCGTCCGTTACCTATTCCAATATATTCTCCCCTTAATTTTCTTACAACATCAACCATAATTCTTGCCTTGTACTACGTTATTCCTATACCATCTTCATTTTTTCCTTTATAACATCATCCATTCTTATTACTAATATTATACTCATTGCAACAAGTATTTAATCTACTCAATACCATGTATATGTTTGATTAATTATCATTCAATTAATTTTATTTGTCCAAATATAAACATTGAAGAGATCAATGGAATTCGGCGCCGGAGGAGGCGGTGGTGCTGCTTCCTCAAGTGGCGGCGACGCCTCAGATGCTCACCAGAAGAAGAAACGATTCCATCGACACACAGCTCATCAAATTCAAAGCCTTGAAGCGTAAGAAATAACTACTATAGTAATAATGATTTTTTTTTTAAGTAAAAAAATATGTATGTTTAACTAGTTGTAACGAGTAATGTGCCTGGAGTTTTGCTCAAACCTAGAATGTTTGTGTTAAAAAATTCGAATTAAAGGCATAAAGATGAAATTGTAGATATTAGTGTCAAAATTCAGCAGTTAAATACCTTTAGTTGATTTAGTACTAAATAATATTTTGGTGTTTATACATTGTAGCGTGTTCAAAGAATGTCCGCATCCAGATGAGAAGATCAGATTGCAGTTGAGTAGAGATTTGGGTTTGGCTCCTCGTCAAATAAAGTTTTGGTTCCAAAATAGGAGGACTCAGTTGAAGGTTTGATTTGATCTCTTTGAATATTAAGTACTATTTTGTGTATTCGTTGAATGAAGTGGTAACAAAGATGGCCTTCATTTTGTTTGGATTTTAGAGTCAACATGAGCGAGCAGATAATAGTGCACTTAGATCAGAAAATGATAGAATTCGATGTGAAAATATCGCGATAAGGGAAGCTATCAAGAATGTGATATGTCCGTCTTGTGGAGGTCCTCCTGAAGACACTTATTTTGATGAACAAAAATTGAGAATGGAGAATTTGCAACTGAAAGAAGAGGTCCATATCAATCCTTTCATAGTCTGTATTCATTTATTTCTCTGTTTCTTTATCTTTATTTCGTTTTCCTGGCATATGCAGCTTGACAAAATTTCAACTATTGCTGCAAAGTATATGGGGAGGCCTATTTCACAACTCCCACCAGTGCAACCTATTCATCTGTCCTCGCTTAACTTAATGTCCATGTCTAATTTTGGACTAACTGGCCCTTCCCTTGATCTCGATCTTGATCTTATCCCTGCAAGTGCAACGAGTACTTTTCCAAATTTACCATGTCCTACATTGAAAATATCAGACATGGATAAGTCCCTTATGGCTGATATTGCTGGCAATGCCATGGAGGAACTGATTAGGCTTTTACAAACTAACGAACCTTTGTGGACAAAGTCCACGACTGATGGCAGAGATGTACTTGACATTGATAACTATCACCAGATTTTTCCAAAGGCTAATAGTTCGTTGAAAAATCAAAATGTTCGCATTGAGGCTTCCAGGCAATCAGGTGTTGTGATCATGAATGGCGTGGCATTAGTTGACATGTTCATGGATGTGGTAAGTCTATCTTATCGCTCACATTAGCTTCTGAAAAACCTGATAGTGAAAATGTTGATCCGTTCTCATAATTTTGTAGAACAAATGGGTGGAATTCTTTCCTACAATTGTTTCAAAGGCAAGAACACTTGAAGTAATATCATGTGGCTTAATGGGCAGTCGGAGTAGTACATTACAATTGGTAAAGAAATAATGCATTTACTTTCATTTTTCCCTTGATAGTACATTCATAGTGTTGTAGAGGCTGAAATTAGTCGTTCTACTTGCAGTTGTATGAAGAACAGCAAGTACTTTCTCCATTAGTTCCAACACGACAGTTGTATTTCCTACGGTTTTGCCAGCAGATTGAGCCGGGATCGTGGGCAGTTGTTGATGTTTCCTATGATGTTACTCAAGAAAATCTGTCCCCTCCCTCTTCATCCAAGGTTCATAAGCTCCCATCTGGATGCTTGATACAAGACATGCCCAATGGTTATTCCAAGGTTATCGAAATGACTCTTTAGTATAATAATTTTGTGATTAAGCTGTATATCTGTATTTAGAAATAGTACTATATCTAATTGGTTAATTCTACTATGGAATAGGTAACTTGGTTGGAACATGTTGAAGTGGAAGAGAAAGGTTCAATTCATAGGCTATTTAGAGATCTTATATATAGTGGTATGGCATTTGGAGCAGAGAGATGGCTTGGTTCTCTTCAGAGATTGTGTGAGAGATATGCTTGTCTAATGGTTAGCGGCAACTCTTCTCGTGAACTTGGAGGAGGTATACTCAATGGGGCATATGTTTTTCACTTAATCCATCTCCCTGCGTAATTTCCAATTAGTATGGTTCGGTTAGTAGACTAATTGTACATACAACTGCCTGCTAATATTCAAGATTGAGATTAACAAACAATGATTTGCTTGAAACTAATTCGGGTGTGATGCAATGGTGGCAGTGATTCCATCACCAGAAGGGAAGAAGAGCATGATGAAAGTGGCTCAAAGAATGGTGAGCAGTTTCTGTGCCAGTATAAATCCGTCTAATGGACACCAGTGGAACAACATTTCTACACTGGATGAGTTTGAAGTCAGAGCCACCCTTCAAAAGTGCACTGCTCCTGGCCAGCCCAATGGCGTAGTCATCAGTGCAGCTTCCACCATTTGGCTTCCAGTTCCACCACAACATGTCTTTAATTTCCTTAGGGACGAAGGGACTCGACCTCAGGTGTGCATAAATATACTAAGCTTCTAGAATTTGGACGGAGGTCATTATTCATTCATTTTGCTTCTTTCCCTTCTTGGGACAGTGTATATTTTGCATAAGTATACATGTTTGGAAATAGAACAATTCCTTCTGTCGTGTATCCTCGATTAATGCAACATTGTTCTAACTCAATTGTTTTTCCTTTGACACAGTGGGATGTTCTTTCCAACCAAAATCCAGTACAAGAGGTAGCTCACATTGCTAATGGCTCTCATCCAGGGAATTCTATTTCTGTGCTCAGGGTAAATTTCCTTAATACAAATATATATTCCCTCCATTTTAATTTGTTTGTGTTACTTTCGTTTTTTAATCTGTTTAAAAAATAATGTCTCTTTTTTTTTACCCGAGCCTATAACTCTTTAATTCTTACTTTCGACCTGGTATGTTTAAGATGACAAGATTTAATTTTTAATTTTTTTTTTTACTTTCTTAAACTCAGCGTCAAGTCAAAACTAGACAAACAAATTGAAATTGAGGCATCTTATTAAATCATTTTTTTTCCTCTTAAAATTAGTCAAGTTGATAACAAGGACAATGTTACATTCTTGCAGGCCTATAACACTAGCCAGAATAACATGTTGATACTTCAAGAAAGTTGCATAGACTCATCAGGTTCACTAGTAGTGTACAGCCCTGTGGATTTACCATCCATCAACATTGCAATGAGTGGTGAAGACACCACCTACATCCCTCTACTCCCCTCAGGGTTCACTATATTGCCGGACGGTCGAAAAGAATCATCCATAAATAATGGTAGCATGGGGGCAGGGGGAGGGGGTTCACTAGTGACAGTAGTGTTCCAGATATTGGTGAGCAGTTTGTCATCATCAACCAAAATAAGCCCAGAATCAGTAAACACAGTTAATAACCTTATAGGCAACACTATCAACCAAATTAAAGCTGCCTTGAATTGCTCCACTTCCTGATCCAAAATTTTGAATTTAATTCTGCTGCTGCTGCTGCTTTAAATACACAGTACAGATGAGAAGTTGGATCATGAATTCAATGAGAAAAAAAGGGGGAAAGAGATCTTATTTTGGAGTTAGTTGAGAATTATGAATGCTATGCTTATTTTCTTTCTCAATTCATAGTCCTGAAACTGACACAACGCTTAATACATCCATATGCCCCTCTGCTCCTACTGCTCCCTGCCAAAACCTTTATTACAAGTTTAACAACTCCTCTTTTTTCGAAACGTCATTTAGAACTCCTGCATAATGCTTTGTGCATCGAATTGTCCTTTTTTTATTTTTTGTGAGGAAGTCAAGAACGCACCATATGTGTTTTTCTTCTCTAGAAAATTTTTTTTCCTTTGTTAGGAAGTGACTTGAGCTCTACTCTATTCAGGCAAGAAATTTGTATGGTTCGGGTATTGACTTCTCCTATGATGTATCATTTTCTCTATATATATCTACATTTATGCAACATGTTTTTGTACAGTAAATAAATTGTGCATGCACACCCAAAATGTGGTCCAATGTGGTAGAAAAATGATAGCCATGGACTGGGACCAAAATAAAGACATGTTAGAAAACTTTAGCGGATAATTATTTAATTACCCCTAATTTATTTTCAATTGAATTAACTATCCCCATATTTTGAACTTGTCCACTGTCTATTTTTTTTTCTGCTTTAAACTATATGCACATATAAGATATAATTAAGCACATATTAGAACATATATAATATGCACTGATTCGAGACAAGCAGCTTAATTAGGTTGAACAAATGAGTCTTAGATGTTCTCCCCAAGTTGCTTTAGCAGCTACTTAATTCACACGGCGCATTCAGAATTTTCATTACGTTCGAGAAAGTTACTTGCTGCACTGTTACCTGCCTCTTCTTTGGATATAAATTTACTGCATGCTCTGCTCCCGAAATGCAGAGAGACTTTTTAGAAACCTAATATTTATAGAAAAAGGAAATCCTAGTTTAACAAGGTTTTGGCTAAGCATTATGGGCTATAAATAAGTACTTTGGCATAGATTTCTAACATTTAAGATATTTTTTTAGGTTCTAAGTACTTGTTTTCTTTACTCGTAGTAGTGATGTTATTATTATTAGCCAAAAATGGCAGTACATGACTCTAGTGCCAATAATTGGCAATATGTCCATCTTCCCGTTATTCAATCATTAGTCAGCAAAGAGATGCCCCTATGTGCATTAGTTGGTAATATCTCTTTTTCGAATTTGAAATCTCCATTATGCCTACTCTTATGTGCAATGATAGAGGAGTACTAACATCTTCTTTTTCGAATTTGAGATCTCCATGATGCATACGAAATAGGTACGCGGACAATCAGGAAAGAATGCAACAAAATGAAACCTGCTAATACTACACCATCTGCCACATTCCATGCACCAATTGCGGGCATGACTCACATAGCACACCTAGGTAGTTTTAGTTTAAATAGCACAAAAAAAGAAATATAAAGTTGTATGTAAATTAAACATTTGTCAATACTAAGAAGAATATAATGATATTACATTGTTAATATCCAAAGACGTTACAAATATCATTTAGGTAATTTATTAATCAGTGAAGTGTCCCTGCAGAAACAAAAAATGTGATCAAGCTTGATACTTTATTTTAGTATAATCTACTTGTTTTTTATTTTGTTTATTTTATTTCATTACTATGCATAAAGACATATTTTTGCGATCAATAATCCGACAGAATTCGCATGAATTTGGATGGTCAGTAATGTTTTTTCATCAAATTCCTTATCGATCGATAAGGACTGAGCTCAATTATATCAAAATTCAATGATTTTTTAAATCTAATAGTATACTTCTGTTTTTCATCTTCAATTGTTTGATAAGTCTAGGATTCCAGCAAAAAGAGGATGGCCCAAATGAAATCTGAGCCAGACCCACGATTTTATGCTTATGGGCTTGATTCTAATTTTTTTGAGTTAATGAATTCTAAACTAATTTTTTTTTGTACATGTACCATAAATTAAGCCCAATGCAAAATTCGCATTAAAGCTACTAGATTCATCCAACATGTGAGCTATACTCTATAGTAAAAAAATTAGAGCAATAAAGTGAATGACTTGGGCTTAGTGAATATGTCAGCCAGCTGATGCACCGAGAGGATAAACTTCGTCACAGTAGCTTCTTAGACAACTTTTTCGCACACAGAAAGCAGTCATGAATATTTATTGTTATGTACGAGCATGTAAAATTGGATCAGGGCACTGATATTGTCCATGAAGAGAATTGGAGGATGGGAAAGCTGGAGATGCCAATTTTGTCTTAGCTGTTATAGCAAAATATTGTTATAACAAATATAAGTATATATAATATAAGATTTGTTCAGAAGAAATTTGATTATTACAGTGAAATATTATTTGAGGTCCGACTGGGGTGATTAGAGAGACCAACAGCTTAGTATAAATTGGCTTAGTTTGCCCTGTTTTAGCCACTTAATTCATGAGGCAAACCTGCCTCTTCTTTTGATATATTATAGTAGTACTTCCTTTGTTCACTTTTAGTTGTCAAATTTTGACTTGACACATTTATTTTAAAAAATAATTATTGGTATAGTAAGTTTACCATTTTGTTTTATCTTGATTTGTCAAAAATAACTAGTAAAATTTGATAATTAAAAATAAACGAGAGAGTAATATATTAGGTGTTGCACAGTCGTGACAGAGAATAGTAGTGCTTGACAGAGACGTTTTATGAGAATCCAAAAAACGTGATAAATTATAAGAACAAGGGGCAATATAATGTGCTTTCAATTATTTATATATACATATATGAACTTGACATTATATCTTTACAAATGTGAGCCTTGGCAATCAGCTGGTTTCATTCTAACTCCTTTCTTCCTCTTCCTGTTTTTCTTCTTCTAATTTTCTTGAAATGTTATCAAAAACGGAGGTTGAATATATGTGTATCTTATTGATATTGACCAATTGTTTCGGGTACAACTTATAAATGTAACACAAAGGCCAATCAAAATATACATAATCGGGCTTGACAGAGCTAATAGCTTTAACCCAAATCTTAGACATACTAGTAAATATGCTAATAAACTTCAAATCCAGTAGCATATATAAATGAGTTGGAGGGGAGGGGCTTCAGTGACTAATCAACAGTTGTCAAGAATCCATAAATTTTAAAGTCTGAATCATCTACGAAGATATGTTTAGGAATGAGTAATGGGGGACTAGGAAGGGGTTATGACTTACGGTACTCCTCATTGACTTAAGATCTTGAACCAATTACATTACTTTGGAAGGATTGAAGAGTAACATTCCAAAATCGAGTAATTGGGATGAAAAAGTAATCGGTTTTATTGTGATAAGTTAGAGGCGGAGCTAAGTAAGGCGTTCGAAGGTTTAGAGGAATCCAATAGCTTTTTTCGTAAATTCTGTATTTGTATTAAAAAAATATATTTTCTTTTTTAGAACCCTCAAACTTCACATTCTGACTCCATTTCTGCGATAAGTACTTGATGAATTACACTAATAACATCGTGAAACATCATTTTACGAGAGGCTTATTACAATCATCACTGTATCTAATCATTTTGTTTGTCTTTTTTTTCTTTTCTTTTTAGAATCAAAGATTCTTCCTTGCAAAAAATGAAATGATATAAGGAGGTGTCGGTTGGTTGGTTATTCATTTTATTCCCATTTTTAACCTCAATATAGATTGGTCACCATATAATATTAATTAGCCGTCCATGCCTTTGTCATGACTCTTGTTTTTATCATATGCTAAATTGTCCATATATTTTCTTCTACATCCTCACGGACTTTCCTAAATAAGTACAGAGAACGTCAATAGTACTTACTAATTATATAGAGTGTATATAAAAATATTACTTAATTTTTAATTAAATATATGCAAGTTGTACTTAAGGGCGTGTAGTTAGGGGTGGTTGATAGTGTGTACGAGAATAGTGTTTTCTCCGTTTCTCTTTAGTTAATAGAGTTTTTCTTTTTAGAGTTTAAGTCTTCATCATATTAATATGAAAAAAATTACAATAAATAATATTCTTCATATAGTTTTTTATCAAAATTAATTAAATTGACTCTCGAAAAGAAAAAAGGAGCTAAAGAAGTTCGTACTAAATATAGTGTATTGATTAATAATGTTGGAACTATTTGTTATTTTAGAGTAGTTCCATCGTTATCGTGTACTAATCCATGTATTAAGGGGGTGTTTAATTTGGTAGGATGGATTAAGGAATATAGTTCATAGATTAGTTAGTGGTATTAATTATTATCATATTTGATAGAAATTTTGGATTATGTATAATTAATCTATGGTATTAGCTAATACCTTCCATCTGGTGGTATTAGCTAACACCTTGGATTAATATCATGGATTAAATTCCCAAAGACACAAATATCCTTTAAATTCTTTTACATATTTTTATTTTCTTGATTTTATATTTTATATTTGTAGTTTTGTATTAGTAAATTTATTTACATAAATTAGCTTACAAATTTATTTATTTGCGGG
>JAOTQR010000092.1:20467031-20479538 GCA_025774065.1 Solanum ossicruentum | reverse complement strand
TAGCTTTAACAAACTAACACTATGTTTGGTTAGTTATTACGCATCTTTTCATAATAATAAATATAAAAATTTAATAAGTTGTATTGTTTTTTGCCCATAAATAATAATTCATATCAATAATATATTAAATAATAAATCTACAAAAGAAAAGAATTTTAGAGCTATCATGAAAAGATAGACTAAAAAATAAAATAAATAATAAATGAAATGGAAGAAAATTATAAGAACGATATAATCACATTAAATCATCAATAGATAAAATTATTTTTTAAAATTATTCTCTCTGTCAAAAATTAGTTGAATTTGTGAGATAATAAACATATTAAAAAAGCATTCAAAAACAACAAAGTTGCCTACTCATTGGTAGTGAAAAAGCAAGAACATAGATATGTTTACGAAGCCAAGAGCCATTCATCTGAGCCAGCGAATTCGAATTATGCTATGCCGATGCGCGAAGCAAGCACGCAAGGACTGCGTAAATCTTTGGTCTGCCTATCATTGTCTATGTTGGGCTGACTCCTTTTTTTAGGTAAGAGGACCCCTATTGATATTGACTGACCTGTTGATAGGCTATAAGTAGGCTATTTGCTATTGCTATAAGAGTTGCTTGCCTTTATACGGCTTGGCCTCGCTATCGCTCGTAGTAGTTGTTCAACTAAAATTTCAATTTAAATTAGAGCGAATTATGACTTAGTCTATTTTCAATCTATTTCAATTTAAATAATTTTTGTATGAACCTTAATTTTACTTATTTATATATTTAACTCATTTTAATTTGTTCAAATTCAGTCCTGCCTGCTAATTTGATATTTATATTTTCCATTGAAGCTATTTTCCTTATTGCTAATAAAAAATAAATATTTCAAAGACGAGATAAGTTTCATAAAAATTCAAGTACGTCTTATTCAATTTTCAATCTCATCATAAGATAAGATGAAGACAATAAGACTTTTAGCACTCTTGAGCACCTTTGTCCCTAAAAGATAATGAGACTTGCATTAGTTAAACCTTGTCTTAATATTTTCACAAGAACATTAGATTTTTTTAAAAAAAATATATATATATGTAAAATTGATTTATGGAATCTTCTTCTCAAAAAGGTAATTTCTATATTTTTAAGTGATAAGTGTGAGTTATTTATGAGTATATTTACGATCATAAGAGACATTATTTGAATTAGTTGGTGGATGCAATCACCATGGATGCAAAACCCTAGCTTGACGTTAATGGAAGTTGAGAAGTTGGTGAATGAGGCAATTAATAGTTTTTATGAGTATTATTTAATGGTGAACTTCTATGACTCAAACAAATGTATTAACGATGTTGTTGGAACCATTTAAATGTTTATCAATACATCACCTAAATGAGGGGATATGAAAATTTTCAAAATATAAACTTAATACTAGTAAAATACTTGGTTGGTTGAATTGATATTATTGTGAGATGTTGTTGATAGATATAAATTCATTTTTGTACATTGTAGTCGTTCGAAATAATTGAAAATGATTGTAACTTGTGAAATGTTGTTGCTAGATGTGAACTCGTTTCTCCAGATTGTAGTCACTTAAATTAATTAAAATTGGTTGGAGCTTGTGTTATGTTAATAGATGTGAATTCATTTTTGTATATCGAAGTTGTTCGAATTAATTAAAATAATTGAAAGGATTTTTAGCTTAATTAAATAGATTTTGAGGAGTCCGAAATTTAAAGGTTTATTAAAACTTGAAAATTCAAGAAATTTTAGTAATTTAATTCGATTTAAACTTTATCTTATTGGTGATGGTTCGATTTTTCACTCTCCTTATCCCATTTTTTAAAATTTATGTATAAAAAATTATGAGGTCGATGAGATGGAAAAAATTGCTTCTAGCTAAGAAGGGGAATGTTGAAACCCACTCCTTTACTTTTCTGTAAGTATTTTATTGTAAATGATAAAATATGTCATATATAATAATTAATTATGAATACCCTAAATAATTGTAATCTGAAATTTAAGATGATTTATTTTTATAAATTTTGGATTTGTTGAATTTATCCACCTATCAAGTCAAATAAGTTAAATCTAATTTCTAAGCGGATATTTGATCATGTATATTTTTTACTTTTATTTAAAGTTGAATTACGAAAATCACATTTGATCAAAAATTTAAAAGTCAAGATTTAGATCACTTCAAAATACTAATAAAAATTTAAAAATAATTTAAATTACATTAAAAGCTAAATTCAACTCTAATTTTCAGTTTGCTTTCAAATACTCACCGCTTTTGTCTCTTGTTAATGTTAAAAACAAGAACCAACGACTTAGGACAAAAGAAAACTTAATATACGTTCATATCTGGCCATAAAAATCCAAAAAGATCGATACAAAATTGAAATTTGAATAAATTTATCTTATATTTAATGATATTTTAAAATTCTATAGTTGATTGTTAATATTTTATATAAAAAATAATACGAGTTTTTTTTTCAAAAAAAACTTTCTTAGTTTGCTAAAATACACAAGTACTTCTAAAATTAAACATCTGTTTTAGTACAAAGACTAAATAAAATAAAACAAAAAAAGATAAGTGTATCGTGACTAATATACAATACATAAAACCTATTTCATTAAGAAATAATTATATATAATTAATTTTTAATATAACTTTTTACTTTATATTATTAGCTTCTACGTATGACTTATTTTAAAATTAAATCAAATGGCTCATTAATATAATTTGTTTTTATAGCTTTAACAAACTAACACTATGTTTGGTTAGTTATTACGCATCTTTTCATAATAATAAATATAAAAATTTAATAAATTGTATTGTTTTTTGCCCATAAATAATATTTCATATCAATAATATATTAAATAATAAATCTACAAAAGAAAAAAATTTTAGAGCTATCATAAAAAGATAGATTGAAAAATAAAATAAATAATAAATGAAATGGAAGAAAATTATAATAAACGATATAATCATATTAAATCAATCAATCAATAGATAAAACCATTTTTAAAAATTATTCCCTTTGTCCCATATTAGTTGAATTTGTGAGATAGTACACATTAAGAAAAGTATTCAAAAACAACAAAATTGTCAACTCATTGGTAGTGAAAAAGCAATAACATAGATATGTTTACGAAGCCAAGAGCCACTCATTTGAACTAGTAGATTCAAATTCTGCCATGTCGGTGCGCAAAGCAAGCACGCAAGGACTGCGTAAATCTTTGGTCTGTCTATCATTGTCCATGTTGGGCTGACTCCTTTTTTAGGCAAGAGGACCCTTATTGATATTGACTGACCTGTTAGATAGGCTATAAGTAGGTCGTTTGCTATCGCTATAAGAGTTGCTCGCCTTTATATGGCTTGGCTTCGCTATCGCTTGTAATGGTCGACAGTATTCCTGCCATACTAGAATTCCTATTATTTAGAGTTAGAAGCTTCGCCAGAAGCAAGCAAGATGAGGTCGCTCTGCTTCATAGACAAGGTTCGTGTAGTACTTTACTTACGAGCTCGTGTTGTACTCACCCCTATCTCTAAAGGGGCTTATGCACTCCACTCGTTGTCTACTAAACGAGTGTTAGAGCGAAGCCCTCAATTTAGTGGCTTCCCTAAACCTACTCTTTCATTTCCGCTTCCTTCTTCTTCTTCCCCCTTCGCGTCAAATCTTTTTCTACAAGTCCCTTTTTTCAAAAGATATGACGAATAAGCAAGTCAATCTTAGGTGCTTTGATTGGTACATTGAAGATGGATTCAAGTCCCAGCGGAGTTGCTGCAGCTATGCCCTTTTTCGAAATGCTTGACTTTGTTGAACAGCTACTTTGCTTCCCCTTTTAGATAGGCTTTTCGCTTTCAGCCATTCTTTCTTTCTCTTGGATGAGCATGAGGCTCTAAGCCCTTTGTTTACGACCTCCCAATAAGATAGCACCGATACGATCTCCCTCTGTGAAGTAGGAGGTTTTCATCGACAGAATTTACACTATATTTTCCACTATTGTCCTTTGTGAAATCATAAATATGTAATGTAATTTATCTCCTAAAAAATATAAAAATTTCAATAAATGGAAGGGCAAATATGAAAAAAAATTCAAACATTATTCTTAAATTTTGAATAATTCAACTATTTTAAATATTGAATAAAATCTAAAAAATTCAATTAATTTGAGGCGAAGAAAATATTAAATATTAGAATGAATTTAACTATACAACATAGTAAAAGTAATAATCAAAGCAAATATAGTACTAGATTGTTGTAATAGAAAATGAGATCCTGATTCCAGTATTGACCTTCCCAACAATACATCAAAATGAAACAGAGTAGGGGCTAAATCGTCATCTTAAATGACCAACTCTGGCTTTAAAATGAGTGAGAGAATCTCTTCGTGACGCCCTTCTTTCTCTTTTGTTATCTACACAACATTTTTTCTCTCTCTACAGATCACTCTCCACTGACAACTCTTTCTCTCTCTAAACTTATAGAGTAGAAGTTGTTTCTCTCTCTGTCTCTTTGCGTATTGTAGGTTACGGCGGTGGTTGGTGGAGAAGGGCGGAAAGCGGTGTACTGGCGGAGGTTGTGAGGTATACATTTCTGTGCTCTTCGGCTATGATTTTAATGAATATCTGTTAGTTTTGCATTTTAGATCTAGCTGGTTTGTTCGATGTAGGGTTTTTACTTTACATTAATTCTCTGATTGTTCTAGTGTTAGGTGAGCTCAGTGGATGATCAGATCTGATTGAATGTTGCTTCGGTTATGAGTTTTTCTCATTTATGTTTTTCTCCGCCTTGTTTAACTTTTTTGTGCTTTTTCCAGTGCTTGTTAGCTATTTTTGTGGTGTTGTGAAGCTATGATGGGTTTATCCTTTTTCTTCTATTCATATAAGCAATGTGTGTCAACTGAATGCTGTGTCTTTGGGGGGTTTATCACTTGTATGTTCTTTTCTGGTATGTTTTTTATGGACTGCTGTAAGGAATTGAAGTTTGGATTTCTTCCCTATTTCATTTTCTGGACTCTATTTGAGTCTGTCTGAATTTGATTGACCTGTTTTGACTAGGCACAGAATTTTGGGAAGTAAAGAAGACTTAATTTAGAGATATGTTGAATGTACCAAAATGTGTTTTAATCACTTGACGTGGAATGTTTAAAAAAACAGTTGCTAAAAAAGGCAAAAAGGCACCTTTTTGGGAATGGATTCAAAAGGAAAGTAGGTCAAACAAAGTGAGAAGGGGTATGTGATTTATGCTTTCTTTTTTGAAATGCTTACCGGGTTTCCATTTCCTATATTGCATATGACACTCTTAAGTAGTGTTCCTGCTGTCCTATGGAGTATGTGGCTGTGAGAACATGTTCTTTATATTTTCCTGTATATTTTTGGTCACTAAAGTTTTGTTCTTTGTTAAATTCTCACTTGTATTTGTAACCTCATTTGTCCTTTTACCTCTATATCACTTGGATTTATTCTTTTGTTCTATTTCGAATCCATGTTTTGAGCCATCTGTTTGAGCATGAATCTTTGGGAAGAGTCAAATGTGTCTGTAAATCCTTCTCTCTGAATCAGAAAAGAAACTGAAAATGCAGTGTCCTTTTTAAAGAAGATAAGTATTCCTGTCGTCTTATTTGAATTATGAATTCAATTAAGGCATACTTGTTTGTGGTTTTATTCTCCGTCATTCTGAGAAATGGAAATGGTACAAGCTTTTACTGTTTTGTTGTCCTATAGTACATTCCCTTTGAGCATCCATGGTTGTGACCTAGTGGTCAATGAAGTGGGTCGAAGAATCGTCCAAACCTTGGTGGATCAAGTTATCTAGTACCTGTGCTGTTGGGAGGTAGTAAGTGATCTTAGAATTAGTCTAGGTGTAGGTAAGTTGGTCCGAACAACCGCTATTATAACAAATACATTCTCTTTGATTGCCAATTATTATGTCTTAAAAGCTTGGATGTGTTCTTATGTGAATCGTAACTGAAACTAGTGAATCCTATTATTTAGGAGGTTTTGCTGCATGAGTTCATACAATGGATCTTTTGTTTCCATTTGCTATAGAAGTTTTGAATGTGTATGATGGAGGTTTAGTTTATGATTTATGGGGGTTTGAAGCCTGTGAGTTGTCATCAGGGCTAATAGATTGGTATTATATTAACTTTTTGATGAGTTCATTAATTGTGTCTCAAGGATAATGTGGCTGATCTCCACTTGGAACATTTTTAAGTGATAATTTTCCTCTTTTTTGGGTAGTTGCTACCATGGTGCGGAAGAGGAGAACTGATGTTCCTGGTGGTGCTGAGAGTTCTGAGTCCCATGAAACTGGAGGGGGACGAGGTGGTGTACCACGCCCATCACAACAGCAGCAACATGGTGGAGGAAGAGGCTCTGGACCTCAGCGTGGAGGATATGGTGGCCGTGGTGGTGGTGGGGCTTCACGTGGTGGAATGGCCCCTCAACAGTCATATGGTGGACCCCCTGAATACTATCAACAGGGCAGGGGAACTCAGCAGTATCAACGAGGTGGAGGACAGCCCCAGCGCCGTGGTGGCATAGGTGGCCGTGGGGCACCATTTGGTGGTCCTTCTAGGCAACCAGTTCCCGAGCAGCACCAAGCTACTGAGACTCCACATCAGCCTGTACCATATGGAAGACCATCAGAGATATATTCCGAGGCTGGCTCCTCATCTCAGTCACCTGAACCGATGACACATCAAGTTACTCAGCAGTTCCAGCAACTTGCTGTGCAACCAGAAGCAGCTGCAACCCAAGCAATACAACCTACCTCGAGCAAATCTATGAGGTTTCCACTTCGGCCTGGAAAGGGTAGCAATGGTACTAGATGCATTGTTAAGGCTAATCACTTCTTTGCTGAGTTACCTGACAAAGACTTGCACCAGTATGATGTGAGTGTGCAAGCATTGCTAGTTCTTCTAGTTATGATCTTCCTTATATTCTCTATTGAGGGTCTTATCATGATATTGTTTTCATCCTTTCTAATGGATTTCAGGTTTCAATTACCCCAGAAGTAGCATCCCGTGGTGTTAACCGCGCTGTCATGGAGCAGCTGGTAAAGCTTTATAGAGAGTCCCATCTTGGGAAGAGGCTTCCAGCCTATGATGGAAGAAAAAGTCTGTACACTGCAGGCCCCCTCCCTTTTGTTCAAAAAGATTTTAAAATTACACTTATTGATGATGATGATGGGCCTGGTGGTGCTAGGTATGTTCCTATGGTCTTGAGAAGTCAGATGCATTTATAGGAGTTTTTATTGTATCCTCCTTATTTGTTGGGGCAGGCGAGAAAGGGAGTTTAAAGTTGTGATAAAGCTGGCTGCTCGTGCTGATCTTCATCACTTGGGGATGTTCTTACAAGGGAGGCAGGCAGATGCACCCCAGGAAGCCCTCCAGGTTCTGGATATTGTTCTGCGTGAGTTGCCAACAAGTAGGTATGGTTCTTGACTGGCTAGAATCTGTTCGGCACTAGTATTCGTTCCTTGTGAATTGTGGACCCATGTATTTATATTTTCCCCTTAATTTATTGTCAACTGCAGGTATTGTCCTGTGAGCCGTTCTTTCTATTCCCCTGATTTAGGACGAAGACAGCCACTAGGTGAAGGTTTAGAGAGCTGGCGTGGCTTCTATCAAAGTATTCGTCCTACACAGATGGGATTATCCCTGAATATTGGTCAGCACAATTTTTATGACTAAAAAATTTGTGGCTTGATTTTGTTGAACTTATCACTGATTATCAGTCAAGTACAGCACTTTTAATACAGTGTATGCCTGTATGGGGTAAATGATTCTCATCATTGTGCCCTTCTACAGATATGTCTTCCACGGCTTTCATTGAGCCACTGCCGGTCATTGACTTTGTGAGCCAGCTTCTGAATCGGGATGTCTCTTCTAGACCATTATCTGATGCTGATCGGGTTAAGGTTGGTTTGGCATATGACAATCTTATTCATGATAATCTCGTGGTCTACCTGATCTTTTTACTGTTCCCAGCGATTGATGGAAAAAGTAAAAAGAGAACACCTTTATCAAATATATAACATTCTTCTCCTGTAGTTCCTTTTAGATATCATTTCATCCAAATAGGGATTTATCTTCTAAAAGTATCTACAAAGATACATTCACATATTAGGGCTATTTACTTTTTTCCATCTAGCAGGATGTTTGGCTAAATTTGTTTTAAACCTTATTGAACTGCAGATAAAGAAGGCCCTGAGAGGTGTAAAGGTGGAGGTCACTCATCGTGGGAATATGAGGAGGAAGTACCGCATATCTGGTTTGACATCTCAAGCAACAAGAGAATTGACGTACGTATTTTGCTTAAGTCTGTAATTATGATGAAACAATTTTCTCTTTATCATGACTTGGCCATAATTTCAT
The DNA here is from genome assembly GCA_025774065.1 of Solanum ossicruentum. Lineage (NCBI taxonomy): Eukaryota > Viridiplantae > Streptophyta > Magnoliopsida > Solanales > Solanaceae > Solanum > Solanum ossicruentum. The sequence goes on along the minus strand of JAOTQR010000092.1, from coordinate 20,471,179 downwards.
ACAGTTGGATCCTCTATTGGTGCAGTTAGTGGTGTGCCATCTGATATTTAAAGTTCTTTTGCCTATAGGGATTAACTCGTCGTTCTAATCCTTGTTTGTTTGTTTGGGTAGTTTCCCTGTAGATGAAAGAGGTACGATGAAAGCTGTTGTGGAATATTTTCGAGAAACCTATGGTTTTGTCATTCAGCATACTCAGTTGCCTTGTCTTCAAGTTGGAAATACACAAAGGCCAAATTATTTGCCTATGGAGGTAGGTGTCTTTTTCTCATTTCTAACTAGTTAAATTCCAAGTATATTCTGTTTTTTTATGTGTTTGTCTCGAGTACAGGTCTGCAAGATTGTGGAGGGGCAGAGGTATTCCAAGCGCTTGAATGAGAGGCAGATAACAGCACTTCTGAAAGTGACCTGCCAGCGTCCTCAAGAGAGAGAAAATGATATTCTTCAGGTTGGATATTGCTTCCAGAACTGTTTTGGATTCGCTTTTCCAAATAATTAGGTTCATGTTTAGTGCTCTCTGATTTATATCCCATGTTTGTTAGTAGCTTTATGTGGACCTTGAAGCAATTAGCTTTCTTTCTTATGCTTTCTGCCCCCAATTAATGTGTTACACTTTGACTTAAGGTAAGGATGAGAGACTTTTAAAACTTCGGTCTAACAAGCCATATATACTTATTTGGATATAAGTTATCTATCAAGGGATCATTTGGTTGGGAATATGTTATCTTGTGATAATTAATCGCAGGATAAGTTATTCCATTATATATGTGGATAACTTGTCCCATTACTAAGACGAAAATGGTGGGATAAATAATCCAAAGATTATCTAATACTTCCAACCAAACTTGAGATGCAATAATCTTACATTTTATCCTTGGATTATTATACCTTATGCCTCACGCCAAACGAAACTCTAAGAATAAAATGAGTCGATGTTCTGAATTTCAAGTGAATTGGAATTGTGGAGAAAATTGTACAGTTAATAAGGAGGTTGTAGTTTTGATACTTTGAAGAAATTCTAACGGTGTCTTGTTGAGTTAGATTGAACTCGAGCTCAAAAGATATTGGATTTTGGCTAGCTTGGAGGGATGCTACTCTTGAAATTTGAGGCGATTTTGGTAAGATTGAATAAGTTGAAAGTTTGGAGTTTTTTGGTGTTCTTCATGTGTTGAAGAAAACAAAGCAGAAAGAGTACATTTGACAAAAAAAACTCTAATTGAAACGTGTTAGAAGTTGTTTGGGTGGTTTTGCAGAAGCGGTAGTAAGAAATAATGGCATGGATGAGCCTTTTCTCAATCACCAATTGCATAGATGAGCCTAATCTTTAGTAGATGGCATAAATGAGTCTTTTCTTAAAGATCGAGGACATGTTTGAGCCTTTTCCCTTTTAAATATGCAAGGCGTAATTTTTTTTTTTTGGGACAGGAAAAAAAAGTGCATTATATTGGGATAGAAGGAATAAGTTTTATTGCCTAGCCATTGTATTTGCTTGTGAATGAATCTTATGTCTATATAAGTTATTCTATCATGAGGAGGAATACAATGATAGTATGGTAGTAACTTTCCACGTGCTTTCTAGTTTTTAAATGTAGAACCATGGGGATGAGGGAGTAAGGATTCATATTTGTTTTTATGAGTATTAAGAGTTGTGCTTCATGATGATATAAACGAAGGCCCTAGTGCTGTTTCTAGCTAGTTGTTTGCTGTGAATTAAAACAGGTTTGGTTGACTACTGCCTTTCACTATTCATCTCTGCTGTTTGTGCATCATAGAATAACTAAAGTTTTTGAGGATACATTTCAGGCATTTTTGCAATATTATTTGTATTCACCACTATGGAATCCTTTCTTTTGTTAGACTGTTCGTCACAATGCTTACGCTGATGACCCATATGCGAGGGAATTTGGTATTAAGATTAGCGAGAAGCTTGCTCAAGTTGAAGCTCGCATTTTACCTGCACCCTGGGTAAGTTATAACTCTCCTTTTCTTTGTCGTTATCATGTCATTGAGGGTGATGGTATCCCTTATCCTTCTGGATTTAGATGCTCTTGCTTCAATTCTTTGCTTTGCAGAGTGAATTAAGTTTATTTTAGGATTGTAAAATTATGTTTATTGTTTCTGCAGCTTAAATACCATGATACAGGTAGAGAAAAAGACTGTCTGCCACAAGTGGGCCAGTGGAATATGATGAATAAGGTAACTGATATTAGCATGATTGAGATCTACTTTACCATTTTGACTGTCATTTTCATGCAGTTAAATGCCATCTATTGGCATGTGCTGTCACAAGATCAGTCTCTGAACAATATTTTTAGGTCCCCATTGAAGTATAAGTTTAGTGGGTCTTGGCTTATTTATACTTTTTTTACTACATAGCTTATGATAGAATAACTAACCTTAACCAACTTAAAAGTGTTCTTTGTTTTGTTCGTTCCTTTTTAATCTTGTAGATATCCTCTAGCAATTTCATCATGGTATTGGTCGTCAAAAGTAGTTTGGTTACTCTCTATTACCCATTCCAGACACTATGTATGTTATGTTGTACCCTTGTTGATTCAGTTAGTCCAGTTTTCCTGATCCCACAGTTTGAGCAACGTCAATAAGATTCATCTCCTTAGCTGCGGCTTAGGATGATATAGCCATAAAAGTGTATAGAAGGGATTGTATCAATGAAACGGTTGGGAGATGCATAAGAGTTCTGGAAGAATTCCACTTCCCGTTCATAGTTCTCTTTTTCTCTGAAGTACATCCTTTTTTGGGCTCTATTCTGTGTCAGATTTTCAGTCAATGTTGGAGCTTAATATAAGAAAGATGTTAGTTTTATATATCAAATAAGCTGCCTTTCTGTTGATTTTCGGTCAGTGTTGGATGCTTTAGTTATTTACTCTACTGTATTGTTGTTGACAGAAAATGGTCAATGGAGGAACAGTCAACAACTGGATCTGTATAAACTTTTCTCGAAATGTGCAAGACAGTGTTGCACGTGGATTCTGTTCTGAGCTTGCACAAATGTGCATGATATCGGGCATGGTAATTTGGAAGTCGAAAGTTTTTCCATTTTTATTGCTGTACCTTTTCTGGTGGTCATGTGGCATAAAATTTGAGATACTATTATGTCTCTGTAGATCTTCAACCCCAATCCTGTTCTACCACCAGTGAGTGCTCGCCCTGATCAAGTTGAGAGGGTCTTGAAAACCCGATTTCATGATGCTATGACAAAGTTGCAGCCGAATGGGTGGGAGCTCGATCTGTTGATTGTCATATTGCCTGACAATAATGGCTCCCTTTATGGTACAGGCCAATAATTTGAAATTCATATAGTGCTTCTTTGCGAACTCCTGGACTCTGCTACAGCTGAAATATTTTTTTCTTCTAGGTGATCTAAAACGGATTTGTGAAACTGATCTTGGCATTGTCTCACAATGCTGCTTGACCAAACATGTATTTAAGATGAGTAAGCAGTATTTAGCCAATGTGTCCCTTAAGATAAATGTGAAGGTTGGTGGAAGAAACACTGTGCTTGTTGATGCGATCTCTCGACGAATTCCCCTTGTTAGCGACCGCCCAACTATTATTTTTGGTGCAGATGTCACCCATCCCCACCCTGGGGAGGATTCTAGCCCGTCCATTGCTGCGGTAGGTTGTTGTATACTTAATTCATTTGGTTTCATTCATCCGCTCGGTAATCTATTTCTCCAAAGAAAATTAGTGCTGACTTTTCATATCTTTTAGGTGGTTGCTTCTCAAGATTGGCCTGAGATCACCAAGTATGCTGGTCTGGTTTCTGCTCAAGCTCATAGGCAGGAGCTTATACAAGATCTGTACAAGACTTGGCAAGATCCAACTAGAGGAACCGTAACTGGTGGCATGATAAAGTCGCGCCCTTTTCCCTTACTTTTTTTGAAAGAACATGCCTGATGTTCGAGTTTTTACACTACTGGTCTTAATTTGCTTCTGATTGATGCTCTTATCTTATGTATAACGCAGGGAATTGCTTATTTCCTTCCGTCGAGCGACTGGACAGAAGCCTCAGAGAATAATATTCTACCGGTATTGATGAATAACCCTTCTATGCCTTAATTTTGCAATTTTCTTTTTTCCTCTTGGCCTGAAATTAATTGTCTCTCCCTTCCGCCCCCCCCCCCCCCCCC
>JAOTQR010000092.1:20445668-20465680 GCA_025774065.1 Solanum ossicruentum | reverse complement strand
TGTGGACATTGGTTGACAGTGCTGCAAGTAATTTCTTTCAAAATTATCTGTGATTTATCACACCTTGGCTTGGCTTCCACACATTTGATATTGGTTCATGAAATTTCAGTTCTGTAAGATTAGTTTTTACTGTTGTTTATTTGCAAGTGGTGTTTGTGGAATTATGTTGTCGAACAGTTGTTTTCTGAAGAGCATGACTATTTATCAGTGTCTATTTATTTCCTAGCCCGTCTTTCTCTACATAGCAGTAAAAAAATCTTGAAAGTCAGGTGATTTACGCCCCTTGTGTAGATGTCTATTTAAAGACTGCAAGTTTCATAGAAAGCCTGGGGTGTCGACTTAAGCCCATGAAAGTACCACTCACTCAACTGTAGTAAGTGCGTCTATAGCTGCATGGAGTAGGGTGTGCAAACTAAACATAGCAAATGGATGGTATTTCTGCATAGATATTGTCAATGTACATTGTTATTTGATTGGCATATATTATTCATTGGTCTAGTTATTAATGCAAATATATGCACTATGTTGAAATTTCCAGTTACAGGCTACGAAAGCAAAACTTCCATTTAATGATTAATGAGATCCTGATAATCAGCCTCGTAAGCTCATTCCTCGTCACATGCTAATGTTTGAATACAAACTACTACTATTACATGTTTTGTCTGAGTAGAATCTGTCAGTGTCAGCTTAATTTGCCTTCATTGTAAGCTACGAGGGACATGGTCGACAACTACAGATTCTAGTATGTTAATTTTTAATAAATGGATTACTATCGAGTTAGATGGTTGTCCTATTGTGCTTTAATGTCGACTATACTATGATGTGTAATCACATTTATTGCTTTGATAGTAACTACTAGCCGCTCAAAATACTACTTGTCATATGTCATTGTTATCCCGCTGAATAGGGTAGAACTAGACATTCAAGGATCGTCTTGTAGGATGTATTGGAGCATTTAATACATGTAGTTACATTATTATTTCTATCTTTTGTTTGGTAAGAATTTATCAGTCAAGAGTAATTTGGAAATAATCTCTGTATTTTCATGAGGTAATGATAAGGTATACATATATTTTATCCTTTCTATACCCCAATTGTTGAATTTCACTAGTATGTGATTGTTGTTTAGCGAGGATTTTAGCCCGTGTAATGAATTCAGTATTATGAGATGTAATTGTAAACCATGGTACCAGTAATATGCATGGCTACTAACACACACATGAATAAGCATGAGTAAGACCGAACCTTCCTTTAATACATCAAACCAACACAATTAATTCTCAGCGTACTATTACAACCTATTTAATACTATCTTATACTCTACCAAGTGACCCCTCAAAGTAACTTTGTGTGGTGATAGAGCTATCTTTTTTACTTCCTCCGTTTCATAATATAAGGGTATCTTTCTATAAATATTTGTCCCATATTATAAGGACACTTATTAAATTAGAATAGAATTAATTATTCTTTTTTTCATTTTACCCCTACTATTAATTAGTGCATTAATGATTTTTCCTAATTTAATTTAATATACATTGACATAAATGAAGGGTAAATTAGTAAAGTTAACTAATGCATGGATGATTTCTTAATCACCATGTAAAATAGAAAGTTTTTTATATTATGGGACGGAGGGAGTATAAAGCAACCTATAAGTTGAAACACCCTTGTTTTCGCATATTAGCAATAGGTTTAAAATTCAATACTCTTCTCGTACATTCTACTCCAACATCCCTCAAAGTACGACTTGTGCTTTTCAGAACATAGTGGGGCGATGAAGCTACCTTTTTTTAAAGCAGCAAACCATAAGTTAAAACACCCTCTTTTTCTCATTTTAACATTAGGTTTAGTTACAAAGGAAGACATTAAGCCTTTTAACCCTGTCCCAAAACTTGGGAACTTTCCTTCCAACTTCAGCACTAACATTTCTCTGTTCACCGTTTTTATCATAGCCAACAACAGACTCTTCAGTCACTTTGAAGCAACCCTTCAGCCTCATCTTGGACCTGCTCCTTTTCTCTTCTTCATGTTTCAGAAGCTGATCATAATACTCATTGTTCCTCCTCTCCAATCCATATATCTGACCTTGAAGATCTTTTACTTTTCGACTAAGTATGCAAACTCTATGATCCTCCCTCCTGTTTAGCATGCACCTTGCAAGTTCAGCTACCTTCCTCTTCATGAACAAAGACTCTGAAGACAACCCCTTATTCTCATCCATCAACGATGCCACCTTGTATCCCAATCTCGCGTTCTCATTTAACAAGATTAACCTCTCTGATTCCAACAACTCCAATAAGCTTTCCTGCAACTCTATCTTCCTTGATGACTCGTTGAAATGCTTGCCGGCTTGACTAAGCTCGTGCAGGATGATTTCACAGTCGACATTTTTGATCACCAAGTCTGCAACAATCATATCTGATTCAAATTTGGCTTGTGCGGGTGTAATTGGAGGCTGATACGATAATGAACTCTCAGCATCAGAATCAATTATCTCTGATCCGTGGTTTTCTTCCTTGTCAAATTGATCATCAGTATCATCAAAATGCAAGGATGGAATAGGAAAGGAGTTTCGACGATGATGGTTCTTGGCAAGTGCTTGGCAATAGCGATCTGCCAAAGAGAGATAGTTGTCATACAATTCTTGGAGTAAGGCCAGAAGCTGTGGCCGTTTCTGGTAATAAGCATCTGCGCGTTCTGTGAAACTGTCTGCACTGTCTTTATTTGGAATATTCACTATCAATTTCTTCATCTTCTTGTCTAAATCTGAAGATACAACCACAATCCAAATACAATCAAATAGATGTATGATATTGACAAGTCGAGCATTTGAACATTTGAATTTTACATCTGTTTGATGAAATCCAAGTTCAAAATTGGACCCTTTAGCCTTGCCTGGACCAGATGTTGACATAGGTGACAATGAAATTTAATAGTTTGAATCCGAAAAAAAGATGACTGCTACCTACTCATTAACGACAACAACATATCTATTGTAATTCTGTAAGTGGGATGAAAGAAGGTAGAGCACATACAGATCTTACCCCTTGAGCTAAGAGCTTATTTTCAAATGTATATTGACCTCTATCTATACTTGTTCCTTGCACATATATACACAGGTTTAACAATAGTCTTTTTCCAAGATGATAGTGCATTAGATTGTTCGTACCAAATTACTCATTTGTTGATTGTTTAGTTAGCTATTAACACACCCGATGGCGGATAAGGGTCGTTTGATTTTCGGGATAACTTATCTTATTGCCAAGACAAAAATGATGGAATAAATAGTCTAAGGATTAATTTACACCTCCAATCAAATATGGGATAAAATAATTTTACATTTTGTCTCGGGATTATTATAACTTATACATCACACCAATTGATCCGTTAATGTAACAACAGGTTCTGCTGATCCGAAAACAGACATTATTTTCTTTCTGCAACACAGCAGAATGGTAAGATAGATCCATTTGAAAGGGAGGTCCCACTATTCAAATTTCAAAAAAGGAAGAGTGTTTTTTTGCTATTCTTAGTAAAGCCTCAAACAGAAAAGGACACAGCCTTTTTGAAATAAGCAGCAGTTCATCATATATGAGAAGAAAATGACACTTCATATCACATGATACCTTCTCCTCATACCCTTCCAAGTGACCCCCCCACCCCCCAACTAGTTCAATGTTTGGAACTAATAATCTCCAATTTCCTTTTAATTATGTAAAGAGATTGAACTAGGATTTTTTAGTTTCTGAAAACGCAACTTACTGAGTTTGAACTGAACGAAGAGGTAAAGAAAATTACAAACATGTAATTACCAGCAATAGTGCAGAGAAGCCAAGAAGGTCTACTGAAGCTTCTTTTCCTTGAATGCTTTGAAGCAGCACCATTTTTCTCTGCTTTCAGTTTTGCTTCCATCTCAGCAGGCAAACAGGGCCTACCCATCAAACCATTTTAATTATGCCTTCTTTCATCAATTAATACATCCAAATAATGAGACCAAAAAGTGTTACGGGTAGACGAGAAGTTGCTCAGATGCTGAACGCTCTCTAACTCTAATCCTAAGATTGTTAATTCGAATCACTAAGGGAGCAAAAAAAGCGAAAGCTACTGAGAGGCAAACAAGCTATGTTGCTCGGACTCTTCAGAAATGTCGATGGGTGTATTTTTAAAAGATCTGACACAAGTGTGAAGCAACTTAGCAAACAAGAGTACATAGCAAGAATGTCACAAACATGCCATGAATCATAAAGAAATGAAATGATCACAAGCATGAACAGGAATAGAGGTACGGAAGCGGTTCATCCAAATCTCCTTAATTCAAAGATCATTTTGTATGTAATACATATATAATAGATGATGAACTGCAGATGAAATGAATAAGAATTCATTAAACTGTTTAGTGCTTCCTTAAATGTGGTAGTTGATAAAGGAGATCATAGGAGATTCAGTTGGTTGACTACTAAACTTTCACATTTCGACTCCTTACTTTGTAATATCCAACTACCCTACCCGCTACGTAATATTAATAATAAAAAAAATTAAAATTTTTAAAAAGTTGAAGAAGAAAACAGGAGCAGCATACCGTACTTCAAAATGTTGATGACTGAAAAGAACAATTTTCTGTCCAGCAGCTGCAAGTGCAACTTTTGCCAAAATCGAGTGAAGTATCATAGAGTAGCAGCTGTTTGTTGTCTTTAAGCTCTCTGTCTTTTATTTTGGCACCAATATATACACACACACACACACTGTTTTGTCATAAAAAGTTACTCCTTAAAAATGTTTTAAATTTTTAACTCGAATATTTTCTAAAGACCATCCTTTTTTCTCGACAATGGGTACCTTCTGTGAGGTCTCTCAGAACGTACGTAGTATTTAAAGCAGCCAGACCCAGCTGGAGAGGTTCGAATTGACATTTCAATTATTGGCTTATTTTACCCCTTAGAGGGATAATATTTTCTCGTTTCAACGTCACATTTACAAAAGCTCGAATTCAAGATTTCAGATTGTAATTTTGCAACTCATTCTACAAGTTGTTTCCCTGCGCCTTTGGTGTACGTAGATGCGTCATTGAGGTCTCTCATTACCGTTTGTTGAGAGATAACAAATTTCTCTCCAAGATTTGCTGGTGAAATTGTAATGAGAACGTTGAGAATCAATCACATGTAAATTTAGTCGTGCATTCCTCATGGTTTTAGAGATTTGATACCTCCACCCTAAAGCAAATTAGACATGAAAAATCCACACTAAAATTCTTAAGTTAACACACTTCCATACCTGTAATATAAAATCGTGATGACTATACTACCAACAATAGAGAGAGACGGTGTCAAACGGCTACACTCTTCTTCACTGTATAAAAAGTGCAGAGCATAAAGTGCTGATATACATATAGCAAAACATAAATGGAAGTTCAAACTTGATGTTCGTCTAACATTCTGCTCTTTGTCCAAAAAGACATGTTACAATAGTTGATTTTTGCTAGAAAATATCGAACTTCTTCCCAAGATCCAGCTGACAAGAAATCATTTCCCCCTAAATAGAGAAAAAAACAAATGAAAGAATCAGCTTACCCTGCCAATGAAGAGGTTTAAAGGGGAGTGATTTCATCTTGGCAGTTATAAGTTATTTGTTACGAGTGATTAACTATCTTGGCGGTTTATAAGCTATTTGTTAGGAGTGATTAACTATGTTTTCAAGAGTATCAGGAAAAGAGGTAAAATAATGAGTCAATAACATACGTGTTCATCATCAATGTGATATTATCTCCTTTCAGAAGAATCCGCCCTGCAGAGGAACAGACACATTTTAGAGACAAAAGGTGTTAAATATGATTTTTAGGGAGAGAAAGGCTAGGACTTGTGCTGAAACTTGAAAGTTATTTGCTACGCACCTAACTGCTTTCTGCTATTCTTCTTCACATTGACTTCCTCGGCATCATCTAGAACCAAATTCATGTACTCATCGAAACCCTAGACAATAAAAGGAAATTATCTCCCATTCCACGAATAATAGTGAGTTGAAATATAACATAAATCCAAAAGCTGAGAAAAAATCTAAAGGCCACACAAAGTGTTTGCGGCAATGTTATACTTCTACATTCTCCAAGTGCACTGATGTAAGACAAAAAAGAACACAGTGCATGCGTGTCATGCAAAAGCTTTAATACAAGGGCATCCATCAGAAAGCATTTTATTATCTGCTGGCCGAGAACGAGCACAACCAGCCTTCATCAAAATCTAATTCATGCAATGATAGATACAGATTTTAAAAGAACTACATAATAAGAAGGTACAACAATGGATATGTTAACACCAAATGAAGCTAGCGCTGAAGCTTATTCAGTCATATGATAATGAAGCTACTTCCAAAACACTAAGCTTCCCAAGCCCCTATGAAATCTTGACAACAATAAGTAATCCACATCACCTAACCAAGAATAAAATCTTGGGAAATCCAAACTATACAAGCAGCAAAATAGATCAATACCAGACAACGACTTTTCTAGGCACATCTTCACATTAAATTAGGCTTCTTTCGGAGTAATTTTGATGTTCCAACGGAAGTGTAGTAAAAGGAATGGGAAAAAAGTGAGGATGGCTGTGTAGAAAGGTTACATAATAAGAATACCTATGAGAAACATATGGCTATGACTATATGCAAGACTATCGAGGTGTATTTCTCAAACTAATAAATGACTGTTTACGTTACTTTAAGTGTGTTTTAACACTTTACTCAAAAAATAGAAAAATAAAATGAAGCAATTCCATCCATAGAAACTAAAAAGGGAGGTCATTGCCTCTAAATTCTATGCTAAATTTACTCTGGGAAATAACTTTACACTATTCATTGCATGCGCTAAGAGAATATTAATCAGCAACAAAGAAAAAATGAACAAGAGAGTAATAGAACAAACATTGATAAGAGGAAATTCATATAAGAAAAAAATATCTTAAGAAAAACGTACAATAATACGCCCTTCAACCCTCAGATCCTTCTGCTCGAATAGCCATATCTGAATGCGAGCTTTCTGCGAAATGATTTTCACAGGACTTATAACTCAAACAGTAATTGCAAACTAAACCTTCGCGTAAATCATTAAATTGATAAAAATAAATTAAACTTCAACAAAGACGTATATAAGTAAACTTACACTCTGAAGAAATCTGAAGATCAGATTCTGTGAAAAAAAAAATTAAAATCCCAAAATTAGAGCAAAAAAGTGTTCAAATATAAAATTGCTCATATGAAGAACTGAGGAAGAGGAAGATACTTACGATGGGCTGGGTCATAATCCTCTGTACTTTGGTACTAGCCATGGCTGCTGCTGCTGCTACTCCTGTTTCTCCGACGAGTTACTCTTTCCTCAAGCAAAACCCTAGTTCGAGTAAAACCTTGCTGCTTTATTTGTGAAATGAAATCTCGTATTACGTTACCGGAGATGAATTCGGGTTTGGGCTTGCAGTGTCGTCTGTTTTAAAATTTTGGGACTATTTGCGTAAATAGAATCATTTAAGACTACTATTTAAAGTATAGCCAAAATAAAAAACAAGCGCGGTTTTACAAGAATAATATTTGGTCATGCATTTCTCTTTTCAAAAAAGTTAATTTTTTGTGTTGTAAGTTACTTCCTTCCAGGTTTCCTTTACTGGTTTATTATATTTAAAAATAAATATTTAATAACATTTATCTATATATTTAGTACTTTTGTGTTGCACATAAAAAATGTTTATCAACAGGAAAAATAAAATTTGAAAATTAATTTAGGCGCATATTATCACTCATTTCATTCGTATTGTCATATTTAGTTCTTTTCTGCTTATGTGTTTTGAGATGAGATTCACACGAAACAGCTTCTCTACTTATATGAGGTAGCGGTAAAGTGCATACATTACTTCCTTCCCAGATCTCACTTGTGGGATTCTACTTGGTTTTTTGTTGTTGTTGTTTTGTTGTACGTTACTTCCTTCCAGGTTTCCTTTACTTATTTATTATATTAAAAATAAATATTTAATAATATTTATCTATATATTTAATATCCAATTTATTCTTATCATTAATTACGATTATTTTTCTATTATATTTTTTAAGTTATTATATTTATTATACTTAAAATGATGCTTTAGTAAAATTATCTCTATCATTTATTATACCTTAATCACCGTGTCAAGTAAATAAAAAAACAAGTAAAAATGGACAATCACTCCTTAATTACACCTTAATTGCCACCTTTTCATTTAACTTAAAGAAATATTTAAAAATAGTTGGAACCTCTTTTAATTCCCCAATTCTGATGACTTGTGCTTTTCTGATACTTTTGACTTGTTGAGGAAAAAACAGCACGTTTTATCATAACAAAAAAAGAAAAAAAGAAAAGTAAGTTGGGCAAAAGCGTAAAGTTACAGTTTACCCACCCAACCGGGTTTCCGGGTCTCAGTTTTCCGAAACGCAAAATCCTCTTTGGCAGTGGCATGTGATTGATCGGACGTTGTTGAGCACTGTTTACGATCAGTTAGGTATTTTGGTTCATTTTTGTCAATAATTTACCTGAATTGGAGCAAAAATTGGCACAACAAGACGCAGTTTTGGATGAATTGAAGTGGTTTAGTTACCTCTCCCAAACAGTTGAAGCTTTCGACGAACAGCAAGTTTACTGTTTCTGAAGCCATTGTTAAATTGTTGGTTCCATAATAACAATTGATTTTCATACAAACCTCAGGTAAATATTTAATCTCAACTCCAACTTGATTTTTGCTAAAACATTGAAAAACTTATAATTTTTTATGTTCACGCTGAAATCTCGTAAAAGTGTAAATTCGCCTTGGTTTCTATGTCATATACGAACATTTATATACAGTTTTATTAGTTAGAAGGAAGTGTTTAAGGTGAATTCTAATTCAATAACTTGTTGGATTTGCGCTCAGGCTTTAGTTATTTCTTCTTGAATTTTGGTTGGTTTGAGTAAGGAAAGGCATGAATGGGAAGTTAAAAAATCAGTTCTTCCAGCTGATCAGATTAAATTAATTTATCTGCTATGCTCGATCCTAATTCTTGCCTTGTTCTACAGACTTGTATACATTCTGGTGTGGCATGCAGTTTATGCTGAATTGGAATAAAAGTTGCTCATGAAAGTTATTTATCAAACTAAGGGTGTGTTCTGGACAAAGGAAAATGTTGTTTTAGGTGAATAAATAGGGTTCTACTTATTTTGTTGTGTTCGGTATTTATGCAAAAAATATTATCTTAAATCATTTATAGACAAAGGTGAGGTTGTGGGGTGTGGGGTGGTGGAGATTGGGACCATAGGGCATGGGGTGAACCGGTGAAGATGAGGTGCATTGGGGTGGGGAAGACACAAGCAATGTGGAATGCCACTTGTAAACTTGTTTTCTCTACTTCCATTAAGGAAGTCATTTTTCTCATTTGTAAATAACTTACTTTTCCAGAGAAAAATATTTTCCAAAAGTTTTGACCAACCGATTGTGAGAAAATCAGAATCCATTTGGGACACATCCTAAGATACTCCTTTGTTGATCTATGTGCCTTAGTATTTGGACTCAGATGTTATTTTGGTCCTTGTTTAGTTCTCCATGAATCGCAAGTTTTAACTATTTGATGCAATGTGGAGTTTGGTTGGGATTGTGAGTTTTGGTTTTTGTGTGCTTTCCTTGTTCACACTGTACTTGTTCTTGCTTGTCTATTCTACTTTACATTTCTGATTAAGGTAAGTTTGTACTAACAGCGAATGTGAGTATTAATCGGCTTTTCCTAGTGCTTCCAACCAACCTTGCGTTTTGAAATTTTGATTTGCAAGTTAACAGGCTGATGTGGAGGAGCCTTGAGGAGGAAGAGACAAATAGTAGTCATTTTGATGATACAGTTGAGTTCTTGCTTATTTAAATGTTTGGACAGCATTCCTTGGTATCGACCATTTCAAATTTTGCGCCAAAGATGTCTTTGAGCTCAACTGCATTATCTACTGAAGCTAAGGAGTCCAATCAGGAGAATTTGGCCCTGGCATGCGAGAATGTATCCAACAATGGAAGTCCTCGAGAACAGGAGGCTGATGAAGAAAAGAGTGAACACCATTACGGTGATTGTAACAGGGGTGACAGTGAGACTGAGTATGAGGAAGATGAGGAAGAGGATATGGATTTTAATCCTTTGTTAAAAGAAACTGTCTCCCTAGATGCTTCTTCAAGCCTGAGCTCAGAAATCGAAGGTGTGGATGCGGATGTCTTTGACAGTGGAGAGAACATTGCTGAATCATCGGGAGTTTGTTACAAAGAAAGATTGCCAGATTTTTCACAGGACTGTCTCATTGGAGACAAAGAACTTGGTGAGGAAATCGTGATGCAAAATAGAGCTTCTTCTGAGGCTTGTCCAAAAGACTTGAAAAGAATTTCGTCTTCTGAACTTAAGGAGAGAGAATCCACTCTAGATACTGAACCTGAAAGTGGAATTTCAAATAAAAAGAAGACCGTGTTAATTGGAGGGGATGATTATGCTGAAGATCTTTCAGTTGGAGAGTGTAACAATACAGCAAATTCAGGTAGATCCATCATAGATATGGATAATGAGGATGCTATATGTAAGCGCACTAGAGCACGCTACTCACTTGCCAGCTTTACACTTGATGAACTTGAGACGTTTCTTCAGGAAACTGATGACGAGGATGATCTCCAGAATGTCAACGATGAAGAAGAATACAGGAAGTTTCTTGCAGCTGTTTTACATGGTGGAGACGGAAATTCCGGAAATACACAAGATAATGAAAATGTTGATGATGAAGATGAAGACAATGATGCAGATTTTGAGCTTGAAATTGAAGAGGCATTGGAGAGTGACCTTGATGAACACGTGAAGGATGATATTGAAGAGTACGAGGCTGTTTGTCGAAGACCTAAGACTAGGCAAACCAGGCGCCAACGGGCTTCTCTTGAGAACCAGAATAAGATTTTAGGATTGTCCAATAGGCCACTGCGCCCTCTATTACCATATCTTCCCATTTCTCCTTACTCTGTACATGGTGCAAAAAGCATGATGCCAAGTTTGCCGCCTGCAAATGATGGTTTTGTGAATGGATTTACACCCCATCAGATAGGACAATTACATTGTTTGATACATGAGCATGTTCAACTTCTTATTCAGGTTTTTGCTGTTTGTGTTCTTGAGCCGGCCAAACGGCACATTGCTTCTAATGTTGGGGAGTTGATTTCCCAAATGCTTCGTAAACGTGATGAAGCATTAGCAAGTAGGAGTGTTCCATATCCCAGTTTTTGCTTCTTCTCCCCATATGTTGGTCCGTCGGTATCTGATGAACCTTTGCATACTTCGCATGTCCAAATTACCGACAAAATGTCTTCAGCACACGATTTACAGGGAGACTGCTCGTCTGGACTTAACATGGTTCAGCCTTCTGAAAGAGTTTCTCCTTCAAGAGGAAGACATGAAGCTATTACAAATAATCAGATGGGATGCCCTTTAGGCTCCTGGGTACCTTATATAAGTGGTCCAATACTATCTGTTCTTGATGTGGCTCCAATCAAATTAGTTAAAGACTTCATGGATGAAGTTTCTCATGGTATATCATGTTAGAATACTAAATTTCATTTGGTTTTCTTATTCTTTTCAGTTTATGATACTTACTTTAATTTAGCGCTGGTGATATTTATTGGCAGCTGTGCAAGATTACCATTATCGGCAAGTGGGAGGTTTGAATGACAGCTGTTTGGATAAGAAACCCTTGTTTCCCGTGCAAAATATTCATTTTACCGCCGAACCTGATGGTCGTGCTTCCTCGTATTCAAACATTGTACCTCCTTCATCAAGTTCTCAAAAATCAAAGAAGACTCTGGCTGCTGTATTAGTTGAAAAAGCTAAAAAACAAGAAGTTGCTCCTGTTCCAAATGAGATTGCTAAGTTAGCTCAGCGCTTCTATCCTTTGTTTAATCCTGCTCTGTATCCCCATAAGCCACCCCCTGCAGTGGTAGCAAACCGGGTGCTTTTTACTGATGCAGAGGATGAGTGAGTTTATGTTGTTTTATGTTTTGTGCAACAGCAGCATTCTTATGAAATGAGTTGCTTTACTGACTAGCTCATGATCGTAAAATTGTGGCAATTTTGGTGCCTTCTTGGTTTTGCTAGTTGGTATTTCTCATCTCCTCCACAGTCAGGCAGTCTCTGCCACGGTATAGGTGGTGAACAGAACTCCTTGCTATAGTAAGAAAAGAGGAAGTAGTGATTTTAGTTAGGTTCGGAGTTCGCAAAGTTGTATTGTTGGAATTCACATCTCATGAAAAGCTGATGCATTCTGAAAATTCTCCCAAACAAATGATCTCTTTTACAACAAATTTCTCAGCATGATAAATCAGAAAGTAGTGAATTTATTTAGGGTTCAGAGTTGCAAACTTGGAATTCACATCTTATGAAAAAAAATGCATTCTGCAGTTACTCTCAAATAAATGATCTTTGCAACTTATTGCTCAGCATGACATAAAATAAGGTGTTGTCATATAGTGGAATAGAATTCTGTTACATCTATTAAGCATGAAAACAACTGGATGAAGCTAATTACCTATATCTGTGAGAGCCTAGCAGTTGTCCTGAAATAAAGATTTCACTAGTCATTTCATTGTGCTTTTGTTAAATACAATGTATTATTCGTCTTTCACTTAACTGCTTTCATCAATTCCCTATAGGGTTCTTGAAGTTGTAATATTATGGATGATCCCCATTTTACCCATATGTTGATGTTTTACTTTTACCTTTATTGATAAGTTTAGTAATATAACCTTTGCATCTGGTGCAGATTATTAGCAATGGGTTTGATGGAGTACAATACAGATTGGAAAGCAATTCAGCAGCGGTATCTTCCTTGCAAATCTAAGCATCAGGTGATTCTTATATGCATTTTCGATGGCAACAACTCTGTTGTCAGTTAGTTATCCTCTTGATTTTATTGTAATTTTAGTGTTGAACTTGTGCTTAACATGGTGAAATACTTGACCCTTTTTTGCAGATTTTTGTCCGGCAGAAGAATCGCTCATCATCTAAAGCACCTGATAATCCAATAAAGGTTTGTTGCGAGCATCAGTAGTGCACATAGAACACTAAGAAACAATCACAGTGTTAACATTATGACTCCATTTTAACTATCTCAAAAGTTCCACCAAAAGCTCTTCCCCAATCTGTTCATTCTATCAGTTGGGACTTGGGACATGCTGGAAATGTTGAAGCTAGCTTGAAATTGATTACCTCTCCTTCAACTCCTTCAACTGTTAGACTGTCTTTAACTCTACAATGATTTCCCAATTCATAAATTCAAGTTACTATTTGCAATGACAATGCATCCATGAATCATGATCTTCTCTTGCAGTTCACTCAGTATTTTCCAAATTTGTTGCTAGAAATGCATTTTTTGGTTGATTATTTTCAGTATCATTCAGATCTTTTGACTGATTTATCATGGTCATTGAACATGGTAAATAATTTTGTGATGAATGTTGTAGGCTGTTCGGAGGATGAAGAACTCTCCCTTGACAGCAGAAGAGGTTGCACGTATTGAAGAGGTAAGTTTACATGGCAACATACATTTCCACAGTATCATCATTTCCATAGTCACTACTTCACTATTTACATGGTCATGATCCCGCAGGGCCTGAAGGTGTTCAAGCTTGACTGGATGTCCGTGTGGAAGTTTATTGTTCCTCATAGAGATCCTTCCTTGTTACCCCGGCAGTGGCGCACTGCTATTGGAACACAGAAATCATATATATCTGATGCTAGTAAGAAGGCAAAACGTCGGTTATATGAATCAGAGAGAAAAAAGCTAAAATCTGGTGCTTTGGAAACTTGGCATACTTCTTCCAGAAAGAAGGTAAAGATTGTGTCTTCCATTCAAACTGTTGTTTCGCATCCACTGTCGATTTCAGAAAGGTATACTTTGTCAAGAAATATCCGACTCGCCAGTGTGTTCTGTTACAGTTGGATGAATAGTTTAATATCATCTTTTCACTAATTGCTTTTTCCACTTGTGCAGTAAATGTATTTCTTCTTCTCTTATTACCATATCACTATATCAGTAAATGTCATCTAGCCCATTGCTATTAATTACTATCAAATATGGAACATCGAGCTGATAGAAACAGGGAGAAGTCTCTTATGCATGTGAGACTTAATTAGGTTTGTTCTGAAATATAGTCACGGTTAGTTCTTTTTAGAAATTAGAAGCTAGGTGAAAATTTATTTACCTGAATCTTGGTTAATGACAGTTCACTGATATTCTCACTAAATGGGTTTTCTTAGCATGAACTGGTTTATATATGGGTCGTTTGATATTGTATTAAACCTGATCATGTAATGTGTCTAATTGTGTAGGCTAGTAGCTAGTCTGACTTCTACTTTCAGA
The DNA here is from genome assembly GCA_025774065.1 of Solanum ossicruentum. Classification (NCBI taxonomy): domain Eukaryota; kingdom Viridiplantae; phylum Streptophyta; class Magnoliopsida; order Solanales; family Solanaceae; genus Solanum; species Solanum ossicruentum. The sequence continues at coordinate 20,451,276 of JAOTQR010000092.1, read as the reverse complement.
CCATTGTAAAATCAAATTTTTGTTTATACAATCTCTAGTTGACCCTAGTCACAGTTTTCTTGGAGGGATTTAGTTTACTATTTGTATATCCAGATATTTTCTTTAGTAAGCCACAATTACAAAATATACCAGACTTGCTTGCAGTTACAATTGGTTAGTCCAGTTTGCTGCAGCTGCCTTAGACTTGCATTGACTGTGATTATGGGTTCCCTGCTGGATTAGTGATCTTGAAATTCTTCTGTTTTGAAGCTGTGAGCTGGAGCGAGAGTTGGAGCTGGAAGAATTAGATTGGACTAAGAGTGATCTAATTTATCTAACAAGCAGAAATACTCACAGATTTTATGACTAAGATATTGTTTAATGCTTGTTTGACTAAAGTTAGGTGTTGAATAGATTGTACCATAGCCTACTTGAAAATCTTTTGCAGAAGATATTACTCAAGGAAAATCAAATTTCTATAAAGAAGGATGGAGATTGTCCTTAAACTGATTAATTATGGTCTTTTATTGAACTGGCAAACAACGAGAGAACATGATGTCTTTGGGGTGTGGGCCAAGCAACAAGCATCTGGGGATACAATAGTGTGACCAGTGGCTGACTGGAGGAGAAAGAAAAATAATAACTATTGTCTGCTGGTGATTGGAGGGAGAAAAATAAAAATTATGATTCCCAGAAAAATTAAGAGAGAGATCAAAGTTTTATGTTTTATTATGATTAAATTACTGTTCCCCTAACAGCGGGTTCCACTTACCTATGGCCCAACCAACTATGTTTCATTACTGCTGCTTGGCTGAATTGAGTTTAATTGAATGATTGATGGTGCATTTTTTTGGTTCCTACACTTTTGAGAATTTTCTATAACTTCAATGCTCTGTAATTTCCAATGCATCCACTGGATGCAGTTATATATGAACATGTGTTTGCTCTTGGAAAATTTGCAGGATGATGTTGCTGATAGCGCTATCCAAGAAAATTGTGGTGCAAATAATTGTACAGACAGAAATGAGGAAGCTTATGTTCACGAGGCTTTTTTGGCAGATTGGAGGCCTGCTGTATCCAGCATCCAAGTGAATCATTCTATGTCAAATCTGGCAGAGAAAATTCCTCCACTCCAGCTATTGGGTGTGAAGAGTCCTCAAGTTGCTGAAAAGATGAATACCAATGGTTCTAGAAATTGGCAATCCAACATCTCTAATGAGTTCCCTGTTTCTCTGAGGTACTTATTGCATCGTTGTACTCTTTTTTTGGCTCCTTTGTTCATATGTGTCTTTTTGGGGTTGCAGACATTCTGCATTCTAAATTGTTCTGACTCACTGTGCTTATCATCTGACTTGAAGGTCGTCAGAAACTGAGTCCTTTTTGCAGCGAAACGGAGCCCGTAAATTTAACAATGGGCAGTTAGTTAAATTAGCTCCTGGTCTGCCTCCTGTTAATCTTCCACCATCCGTTCGAGTAATGTCTCAGTCGGCTTTCAAAAGCTATCATGTCGGAACATATCCGAGGGCTTTTGGTGGGGATGCTTCTACTGGTGATGGTGTGAGAGACAATGCAGTCCCAAAAAATGCAAATTCTGCAAAGCCATATACTAATTATTTTGTGAAAGATGGACCATTTAGCAGTGGTGCAGGGAGGAACAATATAAGTAATCAGAATCTACAAGAAACCAATGTGTCGAAGGATAATAAGAATCTTTCAGAAGAAAAAGATGAGTCAGGTCTAAAGATGCATCCTTTACTCTTCCGGACCCCGGAAGATGGCCCTTTGCCGTATTGTCAGCCTAACTCTAGTTTTAGTACACCCAGTTCGTTCAATTTCTTTTCAGGTTGTCAACCTAATCTTAGCCTCTTTCATCATCCACGCCAATCAGCCCATACTGTAAACTTTCTTGACAAGTCTTCTAATCCCAGGGATAAAGCTTCAATATCATCTGGCTTTGACTTTCATCCGCTTCTGCAAAGAACTGATGATGCAAATTGTGACTTGGAAGTTGCATGTGATGTTGCACGACCCTCTTGTACCTCAGAAACATCAAGAGGATGGTGCACACAAGTTCAGAATGCTTTCGATAGTAGTTCAAACGTTGCATCTTCTTCTATACTCTCTAGCCCTATTGAAAAAAACAATGAAGTTGACTTGGAGATGCACTTGAGTTTCACGTCAAGTAAACAGAAAGCCATTGGGAACAGAGGGGTGGGTGACCATTTTATGGGAAGATCACCTACTAGTGCTTCTGGAGATCAAATTCCTGTAAACAATGGAACTTCAAATAGAACAACTCAGCATAGTGATTCAGGTACCACTCCAAGGATTATGTCCAGTGATGAAGAAACTGGAAATGGCGTTGATGATTTGGAAAATCAGTCCCTTGGAGAAATTGTGATGGAGCAGGAAGAGCTAAGTGACTCAGAGGAAGAAATTGGAGAAAGTGTAGAGTTTGAGTGTGAGGAGATGGAGGACTCAGAAGGAGAGGAGATATTTGAATCTGAGGAGATAACCAATGATGAAAATGAGGTATCTCATGAAAATAACTCTCTGCTAAAACTTTCTAGGAGGATTTCCATTAAGGCAGTCCAGTTATTGCTAACCACATTAGTTATTCTGTTTATCATGTTTGTTTATTTTTAACTAAAGAATGCCAGGAACTTCCTGGTGTTTCTGTTAAGATGGTAAAGTACCCATCTTTCTTATTACTGCACAAGCTTGATAATTTTGTTTTTCTTCTGTGTCCAAGTAATAGTGTTATGTATGTTGTTAGTACTTTAGGAAACATTGCGCACCCAGAAACTACTGCATCAACACTAAGTTACTAGCATAATAAGCTTCATTCTATATTTTCTCATCAAAACAAAAAGAAAAGAAAAGAAAGATGAGCTTCAGAATTTGCAGTCTTATGGTGACTTTTACCTACTATCTGCTTACTTTTATTTTGCTCAATAACTTTGTTTCGGCCAGGAAATGGATAAAGTTGCATTGGACGACTCTTATGATCAACATGTACCTAATACAGATGGTAATACGAAAGGAAATTCCTGTAGCATTACTGAAGGCCATGCTACTAGGTTTGGCAAAACAACGGATGACCAGCCCTGTTCTCTGTGCTTGGATTCGAATCCCTCCAGGCCAGTTTCTCCCCAAGTCAAGTCAAAGTCTAAGTCTAGACATTCCAGTGGTTCTGCTGGCAAACCCCAAGATCCTACTTGTTCCAAGAGGCCTAGAAAGAAATCAAGGCGGGACAGAGATCACCCCACAGTACAGAAGTCTGCTTCTGACATGCAACAACAGGCCAATCAATCTTCTGTTGTCTCTTCACACAGGAATAAAAGGAAACGTGCACGTAGAACAGCTTCAAGGAAAACAGACACAAGCTTGATTGCTGACGCGAATGTGGAAAGTCCGAACAGCACTAAGAAAGATGAGGTAGGTTAATTTTACTCCAATGATTGGAAACAAAAACTTGGCTGATTTAGATTTTGTAGCCTCCAAGTCTCAGGGTTGGTATGTTAATTTCATATAACATGTTAGGGCTGGGAGGGTATATTGCCCCATTTTTGAGAGTTCTGTTGCTGCTCTGGTAAGGTTTAAGATTTGCAAGAGCAGCTGTAATATTCTATTCCGGAAAATAGAAAATGAATGCATTATGTATATAACATTAATTGTTAACTGATTGTTGAATTCAACAAGTGAAATTTAATCAAATTCCTCAAAACCAAAACAAAAATTATTTTGTCTGATGTGAACAGCTTAATAGCAGTGAATTCATTTTGATACCAGATGGAGTAAAATATCAAAGAAGACAATGATACACACAAAATTTTAAAGTTAGATTCGTTAATAAAGTAGGTTATGTTAAATTGGACAAACAGAAAGCTGGAAACAGTGATGCACTCCATATTTTAGATATATATACATCAATATAATGACACAATATCTCATTCTTTATTAGATTCATTGATACAATATTTTCAAAGACTGATTTTGAACCTTTCTTGTTTTTACCCATTGTTTAATTTTCAAATGTTCTTGCATGATTTTCATTTCCACGGTCGGATGGAGTCAAAGATTTACTATTTTTTGGCTTTGGGGTATGATGGAATAAAGCAAAATATCTCTTTAAATTGTCTGCACTTCTTTCAATTGTGAAGTATCAGTTAGTCAATGCAACTTTCGACGCTCATTATGGGTCATTCGGAAACGGTCGATCTATGTTTTAAACATAAGGGTCAGACTGCGTACATCCGATCTCCTCTTAACCCGCAATGGGCGGAAGCCTTTGAGTCAACGGGGGTAATGTTATTGTTGTTTTTGCATGATTTTCTTCTTAATCATGATGCATATATTACAGGTACATGCTTGACAAAATTCCAATACACTGTATCACGCGTCATTTATGAATTTACTCTCCTAAGCTTGTCAAGGGAAGTTCTCATCTATTTAGAAAATTCTAATTTTGAATTGATATGAAGTGTTTTTTTTTTTTTGGGTAAAAAGAGATACTACATAGGTGATTAGACGTGCAATTTATGATATAATTTTAAATCAATAATCGTTTATGTGATTAGGCAGCATGTTTTAAAATTTAAATTTGAAAAATAAGCTTTGAGATTTCAAATTGTAATTTCATTTAAAAAATGTAAAACGTGTCCCACAACCTTATATTTCTTTAAAAAGACGATTTTAGAAAAATTATGAAAATACACAACTTATGTTTACATAATTTCATATAATTCAACTCTTTTAAAAAATTATAAAAATTCCTTAAATGATACAAAACTACAACACTTATTGATACAAATGTCAATCTATACTTCTCCATGTATCATAGTTAAATCCCTTAAAGCTCATATCTTTTCGACATGTATCACTGGTTTCGTTTTTTTTATCATAAAAGAAGGGATTTTTGGTAATTTTGGAAAAAGTTGGTATTAGTTGGAATTAGCTCCAAAAAGTATAAGATTTGTGTAAAATGCCCTTTTAAATTTTGTAAAAATAGACTCATGCTTAGTATGAAGAAAGTATTTGATTAGTGAATTTTTATAAAATTAAATATATTTATAAGCTTTTAATCAGGTGATTCATCAATGCGACACCTAAAGAATTATGGGGTTGGGGTTTGGCACACGACATTAATATCATTTGACGTTCATGTTTTTAAAATACCAAAATATTTACTTAATGAAAGTCATATCAACATATCCATCAATACACGTTTCAAAAAAAAGAAAATTAAAAACTAAATATAAACAAGTCAAAATTATATATGTAGACTGTAGTATTTCCCTTGGTTTTTCATTTGTGTTTGGGTGCATATATTGATTTCTGATTCATTGGCACAAATGGCCTTTGGTTGTGTAAGTTTATTTTCTTTAATGCCAGTCTTACTTGTTGATTCTTTGTTATTTTGTATCGAAAATAGAAATAGTAAAAATAACAATATTATTCTGTAATACAATGACTCCAACTTTATATACAATATTACCAAATATCGTATCATAATCAAATTTTGATTTATTAATTAATATTATTGAATTGAAATTTCAAAATATGATATTTAATATCTATTTTTAATTATTTAATATTGAATTTGAAATTTAAAAGTTCATTATTTAGT
>JAOTQR010000092.1:20419664-20445568 GCA_025774065.1 Solanum ossicruentum | reverse complement strand
ACCAAATAGAAGGCATAATTGCTTTATTTTTAACAGTTTAGGAGTATTTTTATCCAGTCTTCCAACATGTTTATCTTTTTGTTTTAACAATTATTGCTCCCTCCCGCTCATACTGTGAAGAATCTATGCTGGTCAAAGTTTCTGTTGAGACAAAAAGTCTCACATTAGTGGTTAATGAGATGGATGGAGTCCTTATAAGGATTAGGCAATACTCCTCCCCTAGCTTTTAGGATGTGATTTAGGTCTAAAACCTAATTCATCATGGTATCAGAGCAGGCCCATCTCACCCAATGTTGCGCCTCTAAAAAAATTGCCCACGCACCAGATGCTAAGCACTGGGCGTAACATGGGGTGTTGAGACAAAGAGGGTTCAGTGTTCAAGGGATAACTTATCCCGATACCAATTATTAATTTCGAAATAAGTTATTCTAGATTTGACAATCAAATAACAAAGTGCCACTTTAATTTAATCTCAAAACTATTTCATTGGGTGTAAGTTATCCCAACCAAAAGGAGTAGATATTGAAATTGAAAATTTTATCAAAACAATATCAAATTTCAATATCTACTCCTTTCATGTCAATTAATAATTAAATATCCAAATTTGAAACTGATATCAATTTTGTAAGTTGTATCTACTCCTTTCGTTGGCAATTTTTTTCCAATATAAAAAAAAATTGATGAAATATTTTCATCGAAAGATTTTCAATATAACATTTCCAAAATAAATAAAAACAAAACTTGTAATATTTGCAATTTCTAAAATGTATATTGGGGTTCAATTATAGTCTAAAGATATTTAGAAGATACAAGTTCAAGATTAAGTATTTCAATAAAAAAAATATCAATTTCAAATTTAAATATTTAAATGACAAAATTGACTTGAAAAGGATTATATATTGAAATCTGACTAAAATAGTCAATATCTAAAATCTAATTTAAAAATAGTAAAGCTTCCTTTTTAAGAAAAAAATTATTTGGTAAACATGTGATAGAGAATAATCAAGCTCTTTTGAAAAAAATTTATCTTCATTATAATTTTATAATCCTAAAATAAATTAAATATATGAAATATTTTTTAATCCCGTAATTTTAAATTGATCATATAGAAGATTAAAATTAATATTTTTCCCAAAAAAGGGTCATTTCTTTTGTAAAAGACAGTGGATCATATATTTTTTTTAACGAAAGGAATAAATTTTATTACTTGTGATAACTCTCTCTCTCTAAATACTGCACCTATAACACTCATAATTCTCTATATACAACAGAATGTCGTCGGCCGGGAACTTTGGCGGCGGAGATATGGCCGGTGATTCACCTCAGAATTACTACTGCTATGGATGTCAACGCACTGTCACCTTAACACCATTGCCAAATTCCGAACTCTCATGCCCTAATTGTAATAGTACATTTTTTAGAAGAATCCGAAACCGTCCCGCCTCCAGATCCTATTACGGTAACAATTCCTTCGATGACGGAATTCCTATTTCCTTCTCCACCGCTTCTAGCGGAAGCGACGGCGGTGACTTTTCTCCTCTCTTAGCTGGCGGCGCTTTTCCCGGCCAACCACCTATTGAAATAGACCCTGTTGTGCAAGCCAATAGCTATTCAAGTGATGGTGCATCTGTTCTTTCAATGCTTGAAAGCAATCTTATCGCCGGTGGTGGAAGTGAGTATAGGTTACCGGAGAACTTTGATGACGATTTTCTCCGGCATCTCCGGCAGCGGATCCAACGTCGTACAGCTAGTTTGAACAGGCATGGTACACCAGCGGCAGCAAAATGGGCTGTTTCGGGCCTTCCTGATGTTAAGGTGAGTGATGAGTTGCTTTCATCGCAATGTGCTGTTTGTAAAGACAGTTTTGAGGTGGACGAATTGGTGAAGCAAATGCCTTGCAAGCATATATACCATAAGGATTGTATATTACCTTGGCTAGAAATGCGTAATTCGTGCCCTGTATGTCGGTATGAGTTGCCAACTGATGATTCTGATTATGAAAATAGGAGAACATCACGGCAATCGACAGATACAAGTACGAATACTAACACTAATAACGATGGCAACAATGCTGGTTTGTTTTATCTGGATTCAGAAGGCAGAGGAAATCCCAGAACAGTGGAGAGAAGTGTTAGGATTTCATTACCAGGGCTGTTAAGGGGGTTGGAATCTCATGCTGAGACGAGCAACAGTGGAGGTGAGGGAAGCAACAATGATGGTAATGGGGAGTCGAATCCATATCCGGGAGGACAAGACAGACAGGAGGATTCTTGATTGAAATATGTACCATAGTTCTGAATTTCTGCAAATCTGCTATACTTATAGTTGTTTAATTAGGTGTTTGGTATAGTTCTGTCAGAGAATTAAAAATCATGTATACTTGAAAGTTGAGATTGCTTTGTGCATTTCTTGAGTTAAACAATTATTTACTTGAGTTTCTTTTCATAACCGTGGTGATTTTATTTCCTTTGAGAAGTAGAAGAACAATTGCCTAACTGGAACCATCCAGTATCTATCTCGGTTTGGCTGTTTCTCTATCTCCTTTTGTTCAGTGGAAACAATGTAGCATCCCGGAGCTTCCTATCGAAATCCACCCAAAGGAAAACAGAGAAGTCTGTGTCGCGTGAAGGCTGATTCAAGCATTTGAAGCTAGTTCAATGCTTAAGCAGTGGTTTCGTGCAAGCACCAAGGCGATAAGACATGGCCCTTGCTGGTGGATGGTGGCACTAAATATAGCTGTCAAGCTGATATCATTAATTGTTAAAGAAATTTAGGAATACAAAATTTGAATTTGTAAGAAAACTATCATTGAAACTCTGCTGGAAATTCAAACATTTGAATAAAATCACTATATTCATGAGAGAACACTTAAATTATCATCGCAACAAGCCCCATAAAATCCTGGTTTATGATCACAGTGATTCCCCTGACCCCATCACTTTGATTTCAGAGGATGGCGTACGTGAAAATCTACCCATCTGAAGAAACGGTGAGAGGTATGGATTACCTTCTCGATTCTGTAGATGGCTTGTTTTTGGTAATAAGAGTGATTCACATTTCGCTGTCGTGGTGGAATCCTGCAACGAGGAAGGTGAGGCACCTCCCTGATCCCAATTTTGAGCTTCCACCACATAATCCCAGACCACTTATAAGTTTTGGATTAGACCCGGTGACTTATGACTATAAGGTTGTTTGGTTTCTCTGCTTTGCCACTTCTGTAGCACGTGCAACAGTCTATTCCTGTTCCAGGGACTCATGGAGAACCCTTCAACTTGACGATTACTATGAAACGTGCATATATACATCACGTATTATGGAACCCCTCGATACTAATTATTTGAATGGAAGTTGTTACTAGGTGAAAGGGGGGAGTAAGCCTCGAATTCTTTCATTTCACTTTGGCAACGAGGAGTTTGGGGAGATTGAAGGGCCACATGTTGCGCGACCGTCTCCACTTGTTTCTGATACTGCTTCATGATTACTCCATTGCCCTGATGATCCCTTTTGGCATAGCTGATTATGAGATATGGGTAATGATCCAACCAGGGCTTTGGAACAAACTTTTTGCCTTCAAATTGACCTTGGGTCCTCCTTCATTCATCAGGTCTTGGTTTCCTAACACTGTCATCTACGTGAGTAAACGTTCTCGCCTTGTCTCCTATGATGTCAGGACAGGGGAGTTGCGGCCTCTTGGATTTCATCATCCACTCCTGAGCAAAGCCTACGGGAGGACTGTCCTAGAGTGCTTAACCATTCATACTTATAAAGAGACCTTAGTAATGCTTAAAACAACTTAGGATCGTTTGATGCAGAAATGAATCATGCAGAGATTAGTAATATAAAGATTAGTTATGCAAGGTTTAGTAATGCTAGGATTATTTTTTATCCCATGTTTGGCTTATTGTTTAACTTGGTTTAAAATTCTATAAAAAGTTTTTTCCAATTATGCCCTGGAACAAATTAGTTATACATGGTCCAAAATTTCTACCAAATCTTGTAATAATTAATACCACCAACTAATCCATGAATTATTACTCCTAATACCTCCTACCAAACATACCCTTAATGAATTGTGCTTTAAACAGGACGGTTACTAAATGTAAGTATTAACAAGAGCCCTATTTTGGTCAATGAGATACTCGTAGTTGGTTAGTCATACCCTTCCAATCTTCAGTTACAGTACTTGAAGCGATCAGGCTCTAGGATTTGCATATTTCTATAGCTAACATTGCCCAACTCTGAACATTTAGTTATCATGGAGTACATATACCGTCATATTAGTTAAACTATGTTTTCTTTAGAGCTATCAGTACACTCACCAATATCAAATTGACGTTTTTTCAAATAAGAAAATGCACTTTCTTCTTTGACAATACATCACAAACTGCATAACTTGATATTGTTGTAGTAACTCATATGTAGATTAACATGTACTTCATCATACTATATTACAGACTACTTTTTTAGCTATTAGATATGCAAAGTCTCTGCATGTCCATAAATTTATTATTATCTCTATTTGCATTAGGAAAATGTGAATGTGTGTAAGCTACTGTAACAACATTTTGAATTCTTTAAAATTCTTCTCAACATACTATGGAATGCTAGCAAATTTGCCGATTGATCTTTTTTCCAATTTGCAACTCTTTTTCCTTTTGCGAAGTACTCAATTACTGTAAAAAAGATCAGGTTGAGTCTCTTATATTTTGAATTTCAACATTTTACACTATCTAATACAGAGTATGGGAGTGAAATCTGGCTAACTGCAGGGGGGGGGGGTCTATGGGCCATAAAAGACAACACAGATTCGTAGAACAAGGTCATGGTTGAGATTCACAAGCTATGACTTACAAGGCACAAGTGTACATAGAGTTGTCAAAACCGGTCAGTCCAAGCCTTGCGAGCTAAAGAATTTGATTTTTATTCTAGTTGGTAGTAAAATTTACTGCAAAGTGGTCGAAAGCCAACGATCTTGCAATACGTTTTGCAGTGGCCACCAACGTTTTGTCGCACTCATAGGTGCAAATTTAATCGAATGTTTCACAAGACTTATTTACCATCCATGGCCTCTGGCCCGCGGATAGATCAGGAAGGGGCATATCGTGCAAATGTCCTATTGGAATGGAAGACTTGAAAGTAAACAAAATATATAATAAATAGGAAATAAAAATCAAATTGCGTCTGGCAAGTCCAAAACTTAAAAATTAGGACAGTTTGATGAATTGAGCCTGTCAAAGCCTAATTTGATTTTTATTTTCTATTTATTATATATTTTGAGTGATATTTGTTATTTTTACTAACTAAAACTTTATTTGTATAACTTGTTTTTTAGTTAATCTAATTAATTTCCCCGACATGTTTGCTATTTATGTTAATTTCTTCTTTTGAACTCTCTTTAATGTTAGACTTGCTTTTATGAAAATAGACTTTAGGGGTATCTCTTAAGAATGAATCAAGTATTTAGTCAATTTCTTTTTCAAATTAGCTAGTTTTCAAACTTAGTCAATTCTTTTCCAATCTTAGTCAACTCCTTTCAACTTAGTCAAATTTTCAAATTTAGCCCATTTTCAAATTTAGTCATCTTTAGACTTAGTCAAAATTTTCGAACTTAATCAATTTTGCAGACTTAGCTAATTTTGCAAAGATAGTCATTTTCAAATCTAGTCCATTCTTTTAAAATTAATCAAATTTTTGTGTAAGTTTTTGTTTTTAACTCACAATACACATTTTTATACTATTACTCTTAATAACTTGCGGGCTACGAAATCAAATGGATGATGAATTTTTGAGTGGTTGTTTGGTGTCTTATATAGAAAAGGAAGTATTTAGTAGTGTTTCTAGTGAGGATATTATGTATACCTTTCGAAACATGAAATCTCGTCGAGGAGAATTGTAGTAATATATTTGAATTGAGTTTTATTTAATATGATTTGAACCATCTTTTTATAATATTTTTTGTTTGGAAGATGTTAGTAACTTGTTTGTAATATAATCTGTTGGATAATGTTGTATAAAATTTTATTTACTAATGTGAAGACGCGAGAAACTTAATTTAAAATTTAATAATATTATCTAATATAAAGAGTAGACTAATTTTATTTAAATTTTATATTATTTAAATAACTTTTTTTCATAAAGTTAACTATTCTAAAGCAAAAACTTCTTCATGATGATATAATAGGGTAGAAAGTAGTCCTAGCTTTTAGCTTTTGTTCCATATATGTAATAAAAATTGATTATTATAGATTTGGCTGTCGTATACCAATGGCTTAAAACATGAGCATTGTTAAGAAAAGGATATTTATTTGATCAACTATACGATGTTCAAGCTCTAATAATCTCAACTCTGCTCTCTTTCTTCCCCTATTTTTTTCTCCTTTACCATAAAATCAACAGAGTTCTACAAGTTAGATCCAATTTTTAATTTAAATCTCCAACAAAATAAGGATTTCTCACAATCAAGTAACTTTTTCTTTTACTTGTGTTTTTTTGGTTTATCTTGTCATGATTTCTCTTCAACCACCATTGCTTTCGCCTCTTCCTCCTCAATCATCTTCACTGCCACCAGATCCTCTTACACCACCGCACCACAACCATGAGTCCACAGATTGAATTTTGATGAATGAAGAGCGAAAAATTAAAATTGTTTATGGCGCCCAGATGAAGAACGAATGAGTATATATGAATATCTTTCTCCGTGAGATCAAATGAGTTCTAATCAACTATATTATGGTGGCTATTTCAATTTATATATTTTGATGGCTAACACGATCAATGAATTAGTGTTTCAATTTACTCATGTACTTTTTATGAAATAATTTCATACCTTGATGCATTTTTGTGTTTCAACAAGAAATTTTGTGTATTTAATTATTCATTTATAAGCATTTCTATATCAATATATACAAGTGTGTCGATTCACTATTATACCTTTTATATCAATATATTTGTTTGTGTAAATTCATCAAAATAGTATTTTCTCTCATTTTTGACAGATATCTCATCTAAGATTCAAATTTGACGAATTCAACTTTTAGATTTCTAAATGGGAGAAATTACTATAATGAATCTATTTTAATATTAGACAAACAAACAAATAATAAAATATTTATTTATTTTCATTATTGTTCTATTGAACAAAAAGATAAAGATCCATAAGAACAATAAAATAGATCTATGTATTTGATGGAATAAATTTCATTTGCCTTGGTAATTCTTTTTGAAGTGAGGCTTGGCAGCACTCAGGGTTCCAACGACAGCAAACTGGCACACCATGACCACTTTCCACCATAGCCAAAATAACCATAACCACAAAAATCACCATAACCATCATGGAAAAATTCATATTTCCTTTCATTATGCAAAAAATAATTTTCTTTTATTCAAGAGTTTGATCTATAGAAGAGGGATTGGGTATTTATATACATTCAATATGTGTCCATTAAAAGATTAATCAAATCTTCATTGATTATAAAAAATCATAACATTAATTATTAGATATTTCTATTTATGGTCTATGTCTAGGTTCACTTTTAGATCTTTATTCTACATATCGAGTTGGGTTGAATATTCCTTTTATAATTGAATAAAATAAGAAAAAGTATAATCAAATCTTAATTGATTATAAAAAATCATAACATTAATTATTAGATATTCCTATTTATGGTCTATGTCTAGGTTCACTTTTAGATCTTTATTCTACAGATCGAGTTGGGTTGGACATTCCTTTTATAATTGAATAGAATAAGAAAAATGTATAATCAAATCTTCATTGATTATAAAAAAATTATAACATTAATTATTAGATATTCTTATTTATGGTCTATGTCTAGGTTCACTTTTAGATCTTTATTCTACAGATCGAGTTGAGCTGAACATTCCTTTTATAATTGAATAAAATAAGAAAAAGTATATTGCTAATATAACTAACGGGTTGCTTAAATGGGGTATAGTAGTGGAACCTAATTGTCTTTTGTGTAGCCAAAACGCTGAAACAAAGGAACACTTATTCATCAAATGTCCCTTTACCATTCAAAATTGGACTAAAATCTTTACTTGGCTCAGATGGAATGGACAATATTGGAGCAATTGGGATCATTACATAGAATGGACTATAGCTCATGCTAAAGGAAAAACTCAAAAAGCTAGAACATCGGGGGGAATTTGTATCTAAAATTTGAAACTATTGAAACGTCGAGGGAAGTTCCTTTTATATATTGTCATAATTGTATCAAATTTTTACGTAAATTGTAAACAATGTTACTATAGTTGCATTAAATTACGACACACCAATATAAACTTGATACAAAATTTATACATCAACTAGCGTTCAAAACTCATCAAAATTTTCTTTCTTTTCAATGATAGTTCAAAACTTACAAAAAAATAGAGTCAAGTTAGATAACGTCATGACCAAACTCAAACACCTTTTGGACCAGTTTTTCCCAACTCATTTATTAACTCAGCCATTTGATCGGCTTATTTCAACGTGCTCATTTGACACTCCTAATGATAAGTGATAACGAAGATTATTCAGCTGATTAAAATAAATAATATCATTTGAATTCACTTATAAAATGTGGACCACTATAAATCCTACTGTCTAGCTTACACACGCCAAAAGTCAATCCAAACAAACTCCAAATTAAATAATATCATTTGAAGTCGCTTATAAATCCTAATGTTTAAATTACATAAGCCAAAAATCAATCTAAACAGACTCTAAATCTTTATAAGGCGAGCACTACCCACGTTATTGGTGGAGAAGCTCAATGAATTTCCCTTCATTCATTATTTCACCAGTTCAAATCTCCGATTCAGCCCGCGCTCAATCTGCACTTGCCAAATCTTCTTGTTTGGCCGAATCTGTTGGCGCTGCCTTGTTTAGAGTATTTCAAACAATCAAAGATCCTACTTCCGAAGTCTTCTTCTTTTTAATTGTTTTTTTTCTATATAATTTAATTAATTTACCATGTACCTACAATCTTCCATTTAGCATAGGAGAAATCAGAATTTAAAGTTTATAGGTTCAAAATTATAATCTTATTAAGTTACTAGATTCTAAATTGATAATTTGTACCTATTTAATAGATATTTTAAGACAATACAGAGCTTAAACTGAAGCTACTGGATTATACTGAACCCATAGGCGACACTCTAGCTCTGCCCCTTGAAGTCATAATGCCGCAAAGCCGATAAAATTGTCAGCAATCTCAGAACCAAATCAAATCAAATACCAGCAATCCAGAAAAGGGTGTGCCTAATATCAGTGCAATACAAGAATCTCCAAACCAGAGAATTAAGAAATGTCGAAATCTTTGATAAGAAATACATATGGTTGGTTGATCAACATGATAGATCAAGATAACTAACGCCGTCTAGACATGAAAAACTCATAATCAGGGTGCCTGTTCACGAGTGTTTCTGCACCATTCGTTCTCACAGCTCGTGACATAAGAAGTGCAGTCTGCTTCAGTGTCGTTAGTCGATCTCGTAGAACTGAATCCGAGGTCACTTCATTCTGGTGCCTTGGCTGAAACCAGCATTCACTCTAGTTTTTTGCATTCATATTAGCTTTGAAGTAAAGAACAAATAGTAAAAATTGTGAACTTATTATCAATACCTTAGCATTGTAGCTTTGGAGGCCCACAACTGGGGAAACTACGCAGACTTGGGCGTCAAGTGTCTTGCCTCTGTGAACATAATGGCCAAGTGAATGATAAGTCAAGAAAGAAGCACGAAACTCGCCGCTTGGTATCCTATAAATGGGGTACCATGCAACACAAAACCTGCAAATACACAAGTACCATTACAAGTTAGTTTTAGAACCTGAAGACGATTATACTTCCGCATACAAAGGACATGCGCAAGCCTGGATTGTGCTTCACATACTTAAAAACTGAATATAATCATCATACTAGAAGCCGCTCCATACTAACAATGAATATGTCTGCTTATGGACGGAGATCAAACATGAAGCAGTTAAAATGTGCTGCCTCCGTCCCAATTTGTTTGACTGACACAGAACTTAACAAGTGCGAGAAGATTTTGCAATGTTCCAAAATTACCATTAAGATGAATGAATTTTAAGCTAAAGTAGTGAGAATAAAATGGGTCCTATAGAAAGTCCATCTATTGCTAATCTCCAATGGAAATTAAAAAAAAAAATTGATTCATTCATAATCCTCCACTAGTTGGATTAAAGGATCATTCGATTGGAAATGATAACAAAAATGCATAAGTTGTTAAAAAGAGATCTAAAATACACATATATATGGTATACCACCGAATTCCTTTACGGGGAAGAAAGAAAATTAAAGAATCTGCAAATATTAGAAAAACGACAATTATTGTTAACCAAGAGAGTACACCTTGGAACTCATCAGACAAAGAGGCGAAGAGTAAATTGGAAGCTGTGGAGGACAGACTTGAAATAGAAACACTTTAGATCTTTTTAGACTCTTCAGTTAGGGAAGAGTATTAGAGACTCTTCAACCACTCTAGAAACTAGGTCGGTCTATTGGGCCGCAGGGTCAAAATGTACATGAGCTGCAATTTTTCTTTTGATTTATGAATAAAATGGCCAAAAGACCAATAATTATTTTTTAAAAAAAATAAAAGAGAGTACACCTTTTGTTGTACTTTTTAACCTAATAAATGGAACCTAACATGGGTAAAATATTAGATGGTGTCATTAAACATTTGCCACATAAGTAAATGTGTTATTTTTTTTTAGACTGATTAAAAACAAAAGTATCACATAAATTGATGAATCTGTCAGTTATATGTCCATACTAACCACGAATGAGGGTGCAGGTCAGGCAAGCGTGCGGACTGTAGGATTGATGGATCTCCATGACTTGAAGAAGGCGCGGCTGCAGCAGCAAGTTCCTGAATCCTAGAATAAAGTAGTTGGAGCAAGCCCAAGAATCACCTTACTATACTAAAACAACTCTTATTACTAATAAAAACAATAAAACTAAAATGTACCACAGACTTTTCAAAGAAGGGTTTACGACTTTGAGGCTGTTCATGTTCAAAATATTCAAACAGAAGCTCATCAGATTCAATTGGTGGATTCGACACAACATCCTTTTTCTGTAAAGACCCTGAGCTCACAACACGAGGTTTAGGTACAAGTAGATTAAATCTTGCATGAAAGTCTCCAGTAGGTGAACCCTGAGTTCCATTATCCTTGAAGAGCTGAACGGCTGACAAAGATGGAACAAAATATGCACAGAACTTTAGACGAGAAGTTGTATGTTCCTCTGCTTCTACTTGTAAACCGTAGTTTCCATGTTTCTCAAACCACTGCCACAAGTTCCATAAAGAGATATTTGGTATTTCACGCCTGCATAGAGGTGCACCTTGACCACCTTGAACAGATGGACATATAACTGGAGATGCAGAACGAAGAAATTTCTCAAACTCAGCAACAGGATAGCCCTTTACAATCTCAACGGCTTCAGCAGCTAGTTGTGCCCCATGGGCCTCATTCACTGCCCAACAAATGTCATTTTCACGGCCACAAATTGTTCGGACTTTATCTTCAGGAATCGACAACTTTGAAGCACCAGTATTCAAAGAAGCTCCACTCGTAGGAGATCCTTGCACACACACACTCTTATTTCTATTCAGGTCCTTTGGAACGCATTTTTCCTGATTTTTATCTGCTGATAAATTAACATTAACAGCACTAGGAAGTCCTCTATTCGAGGTAGCATTGTCATCAGGCTGCGACAAATTCAAGTTTTTCAAGTCACCAGTGCTTACGTTAGCATCCGTCTTCTGAATTCTACCAGCAGCATTAGCTGCATTGACAGTTGAATCATTTGGCACTCCCCCAAGGTGTTTATTTCTCTTTCGCGGCATGTGTATATGTTACTACGACTGTTTTTCTTCTTGATCGTTTGAAATATCTCTTCTGGATATAGGAAGAGGATATTCTAAAACATGAAGCCAACAGTCATCTTACATTCGCATTGATGAACACTTTCCTTAATCACTGCTTGAACCAATAATAGTCAAAAACTCGTTAAACACCGAGTAAAAAACATATTAGCACAAGAACTTTATTTCCGTCAAGTTGATGCTGGTCAGTAGAAATTGTATCCAAATACTAGCAAATCATAAATAGCATGAATTGTATATTGGAGTTGATTTATAATTGGACGATATAATGAAGGAAAAGAAATAAGAGGACAAAGTTTACAAGCAATTAATCGAAGATAAACAACAACAGGAAATATGACTACTCCCATGACAAAATCCAAGGCGAATTTCCTACTTAACATTCTAGGATACAACAACATCATCTACTCCTTAATGCCAAAACAAGTTCGGGTCGACTATATAAATTCTTTCCAGTAACATAATGAATGAAAAAAGTTGATAGAAGAGGCCAATGAGCATATCAAACTCAAATTGCACACTTTCCTAATCCTAATGCATACACTAAAAATAGAGGACTAAAAAATAAATGCAAAATCCAGTCTGAATCACTATTTTTTTAAAATAAAATTACAACTAAACAGTCACATATTAGTAAATAAAAACAAAAAAAAGAAAGAGACCCAAAAAAAGAACAAGAAAAAGAGTACGGTCATTGAAAAAGTAAATAGATCAGTTCAAACGCAATTATTTCTTATAACCATGTTGTCCAGGCTGACCTGAAGCAACTCGACTAATCCCATGAGATACCTTCCACCAGCAAGCGAGTACTAGGTAATTCTATCTACTAAAGCTAAGACAAATGGAAAGAAATTACCTGGTGTTTTTTCTCCACTGAGACCTTATAGTTCTCAAAACTCATCTTATTGACAACTAGGTTACACTCTTCGATCCTTCAATCATGAATATTATACCATGGTTCGTTTGGCTCACTTACTAGTTATACGAGGATAAAAGTACTGCATCAATTGTTTGGGCAGTGATTATTAATCAATGGACTGATTTACTATTAGGAGTAGATGTTTGTAGTTTGCTTTTTCGAATGTATATACTGAACTGTAATTTTTCAATTCTGTTTTGTCCTGTTCGGTTTTGGTTGTCTGGTATGGACTTGGTAAGCTATTGCCTAAGCTATTGCCTGCTTAAAAATAACCTATTTTGGTTTGGACCTGATGATTGGAAACTAACACATCAAATTAACATTCTATAATTGATTCATTTAATGTTGAAAATTACATATATACAAACTTTTTAATTCTCTTCAATATATTAGTTTCTGTGAAGAAATTGAAACTTCAAGCTCGAGATCATAATCGGTCAATGCCGAAAGGGAACTTTTGGATGAGGCTCCTCTCTAATAGTTGATCCCTCCATTTTCCGGCCAATGTGGCTTGAAAATATTAAATGCCTCATTAAAACAAATAAATGGTCTAGACTTATTGGTTGATCTGAGTATGTTAGCCTGATGAATGGCAAACGGCGCTAGATCTATCGGATAATTAAGTTGCACCGGAATATCTATGATCCCTATTAAAGAAGAGTTAAGATCCTCTTTAATATCAGGAGAAAGACGATCCAAAAAAGAAGAGTTAAGATCCTCTTTAATATCAGGAGAAAGACGATCCTTTCAGATATTTGACAACTTTATTTCATCTTATCCTTAGATGAGACAAAAGTAGATTTTGCAAAAGCTCTTCTTCAAAGAATAAATAAACTTCAATTTTTTTTCATTACAATTGAGGGGCCAGCTTCCTCCTCTCACCCTTTTCACTGCCAAACAAAACGAAAGTGATTGTCCTCTTCTCACACTCCGCTTATGTGGAGTTCTTAATAGTACTGTTTACATATCTTTTTACTTTTGATGTAACTTACTTGATTTATCATTGATTTGTTTTAGTTCAGAACATAAATCGAAAATTAAGATAATTGGTACATGAAGGTCTGTTGGTGAGAATTTCAGAGCTGAAGACACTAAGTATTTTTCGTTCTATCCTGAGTCCTGATCTAGAGATTTGTATGGAAGATTTCATCCTAGATTCAATCCGATTCGAGAATCAAGCATCAAAATATCCGGAAGAGTTATTCGAGTACAAATGACCTAGAGATTTGTATGGAAGATTTCATCTTAGATTCAATCCGATTCGAAAATCAAGCATCAAAATATCCGGAAGAGTTATTCGAGTACAAATATCTACCGCGCCGTACAGATACAAAATTACAATGATTCTAAAGAGTAAGGGGAAACATCTTTTTTCCTAAAATTCCCTTTTCCTTCACAGGAAGGAGTTGTTTGGAAGGGAAGAGGAGATAGTTAACAAAATGAAGTAGGAGCACTAACCATAGTTAACTATTGTCTTAACCAAATAAATGTAGATTGTGTTGGGATCGCACGTACCCTGACCCCAACCTGGCATTAGTATGATATTATCTGTCAAGTCCTCACATATTTGTTTTTGGACACCTCCAAAAGGCTTCATACTAATGGGGTTGGATTCAACCTTATATCTTGGTCAATTGCTCTCTCCACAACCGATATGGGAGCGAGACTCCCCGCCTGACCACCTGTTCTTGTCGGAAAGACTTTCGACATAAGGCATATTACCACAGACCTCCACTTCGCTAGGTTACACCATCTGATCCGTCACTTAACAAGAAGACTTTTGATATAAGGCAGTGACATCTAATCCGTCACTTGACGGGAATGCATCTAATCCGTCACTTGACGGGAATACTTTTGATACAAGGTACTCTTGCAGATCTTTGGTCCTTCTCTTGTTATCCACCATCAATTCGAGAACTCCGCACGCATCGGTCCCATCGCTCCTGTCCTCTGACCTGTCCTCTGAATGTGGGCTCTGATACCACTTGTTAGGACCGCGTGTACCTTGACCCCAACCCCGTATTAGTATAATATTATCCGCTTTGGGCCAAATCCACACGGATTTATTTTTGGACACCTCCAAAAAGCCTCATACTAATGGGGTTGGGTTCAACCTTATATCTTGGTCATTTGCTCTCTCCACAACCGATGTGGGATGAGTTCGCATCCCCACAGATTGTTTATTTGTTAATGAGTCACGTGTGAATTTCAAGCCCCAATGGGGAAAATGTAGGGATCGACTACTAGAGAAGTGCCACATCCCAAACTTTTGAAGGTGTGAATTGGTATTATACGATGAGAACAAAGTTAATGAGATTAACATGATATAAGTCTGACAAAAACGACAAGCTAAGAATTTTTCAAGAAAGTAATAGAGAAGGACTCGAGATAAGAGTGTTTAAAGAGGAAACAAATAAAAATATTGACTAAAAGCGAGTCTTGTCTTGGCACGAGTTGATAACGTAGCCATTCAGTTGTTTTCTTAAACGTGTGCGGAATTAATAATTATGAAACTTCAATGTTAAAAGTGC
Source organism: Solanum ossicruentum (assembly GCA_025774065.1). Taxonomy (NCBI): domain Eukaryota; kingdom Viridiplantae; phylum Streptophyta; class Magnoliopsida; order Solanales; family Solanaceae; genus Solanum; species Solanum ossicruentum. The sequence continues at coordinate 20,430,208 of JAOTQR010000092.1, read as the reverse complement.
ATCATTTAAGTAGAATGAATATCTTCATTGCCTTGTATCAGAAGAGTCAACTAAGGCGGAGTAAGTTATGAAAGGAGAAGGAGAATCTTCGGGAGAGAGCGTTGTTTATGGTAGAAGTCTCCCTTGAATTGGGTTGATCGCAAATGTACAAGATCATCCCTATTTATACTTGTCTATGAATGGTTCGAGATATTCTTCTAGTAAACTTTATCTTCTAGCAATACTTTAGAATAATCTATATACGATGTTCCAAGAAAACAACTTTAACTTTTTGGGGTAACATTCATGAAATTTGTTTCTCAAGACATATAGATAATTGACAATTTATGTAATATATAAAATTTAAACTTGTGTCATTGAACAATGTAACTAAAGTTGTGATCTTTTGAGCAATAAAAACCTGATCTTTGTCATGGTACTCGGGAAGTGAGATAGGAAGGCATGAGGCAAAGTAATTAGGCTATGGCGACATAAATGTACCTGCACATAAAACATCAACATAGAAAAATGAATAACCAAAAACATAAACCACATGAATTCCATTTTTCCAGTAGTTTATCGAAATACAAAAAACTTAAAACCAAAAATTGAACTTCTTAAAAATTAATACCGAAGACCAATCCATGCGTTTTACATGAATAACATACTTTAAAGGGCAATTTTGCCTTTAAAAAGTACTTGAATCTACGAATTGATACACCACTGTATGTTGTTCTACATTCTATATTACTCATGCATAAGATTGGCTCATTCATAACTTTGATACAAGAATGATCATTTTTTTCTTATGCCGCCAATGTATCATTTTATGGTGGTGTTAATTGCTCCAATACCACAACCAACCTGCACAATCCACTGTTTATAAACACAAAATTTCCTGTAGCAGGGTTGGAATCTCGCAGTATTGATTCACTTATTCTTGTTCCACATTCTATATCACGCATAAGATAAATTCGTGCATAACTTAATATGAGTTTTTTTATTTAATAAAACAATGATCATTTTTCTCCTTATGCGGCCAAACAAGCAATGTATCATGTTATGTTGCTGTTGATTGCTCCATTACCACAACCAAACGCCACCTTAGTGAACCAATACACTATCTATAAACACAAAATTTCCTATCAAAGGTTGAATCTCCCCATTTATACACTTATTCTTGTTCACATTCTATCACACATACAAGTTTTATTTAATAGAACAATGATAATTTTTACAAATAAACAACATATAATTTTGTGGTGGTGTTAATACACTATGCACAAACACAAAATTATATAAAAGAGCCACACACACAAAAAGGTAACTCAATAATTCTCGACCTACAGGAGCTGATTGGTGTGATTTGTTAGTCTTCAAATTTCTGTAACATATATAATCCACCGCTTAATCATGATTAATGGAAACAAGCAAAATTCAAACAGAAAAATTAAGTACATAAGAGAAAAAGGAAAAAAAATAAGGAATTTTCATTTTTCAACTTCTCTTGTGTTCACTTCTTTGATCTCTTATATTATTTGATCAAGAACTTTTTTTTTTAGGAAAAACACATCTTCAACAAATAATTGAGTAACAAAATCAAATCCTTTTAGCATAAAACACATCTTTAACAAAGAATTAAGCATGGAATGCTTAAATTTGTGTAAATTATGATAATCTTCTTTTTAATTTACTGATCTAAAAGAGATATTCGTTTTGAAAAGTGGGGAATAGAGGAATGGAAGATAAATCTAGACTATGCGTGCAATGCTAGTTACAATATTAGTTCTGGCAAAGTCAAAGGGTATTCCAGTGAAGAAACTGAAACTTTGAGCTCGAGGTCATTACCAATCACACCAAAAGGGAACTTTTGGATGTGGCTCCTCTCTAATAGCTGATCCCTCCCTTTTGCAGTGCGGGCTTGAAAATATATATAAAAAATAAAAATCAATCAAGAATTCTAGACCTAGCTACAAGAATTGACTGGTACCATTTATTAGTTTCAAATTTCTGTAACATCCATATTCATTGCTTAATCATGATCAATGGAAACAAGCAAAATTCAAACAGAAAATGAAGTACATTAGAGAAGATGAAAAAAAAAAGGAATTTTCATTTTTCAACTTCTCTTGCTTTGCACTTCTTTGATCTCTTACGTGATATAGGGTTTGTTACCTCTCCAACTATTTCTCCATTAGGTAGGATTTTGTGGCCCAAGCTCTTATTCGTTGAGGAGAAACTGATCCAATTTGGACTTCTTGATGTTTATATCGATCAACGAGGTCATGCTCCAAGTGGTATTCAAAACCACTCTTATTTGTGCAACTTTAGCCGCGGCTTATATAAGTAAATCTCAGCTTAGCTCACAACAATCTATAAATATATAGGCGTATTCTCAAAATCCCTATATCTACAGTTGTGGGAATAGGGGCGTGAGTTGGTAACATGCCAATTTGACAACTACTAGTAGATAAAACAATTTTGTTCCATTTTGAATCCCAAACAATTAGATTAGGGGTCAGTACAATAAACTGAAGAATTTTGCATCCAAAAACTCATTTTAACAAAGTTGTACCTATCTTTGTTTGGATTTTTTTTCCTTGATGATTTTAATTTGGTCCGCCACCATAGTCAGCGATTGTGGGTGGTGGCGTATGGATGGTGGTGGTGTGGACACCAATCCTAAACTTTGGTCTGAGTGTGTCAAAGGTTTGTTGTGAAGAAATGATGAGTAAGGAAAAGAAGGAAAGCTATTTATACTCTGCCCACTGTCTTAACAAGGAATGGGATGCTTAATTTGTGTAAATTACAATAACCTCCTCTTTGATTTATTAATTTAAAAGAAATATTTTAAATATTTGAGCTAAATATTTTTTTCTAAAATAAAAATGGTCAATTACATAAATAATACATTGTCTAACATTAATTATCAATTTTAGTACAAATTTTACTTTTATAATAAATGGTTGTACTTTTTTTTTTACGTGAAATAGCAAAAAGGAATAAATGCACTTTTCTTTTTATTTTTCTCTCTCTTTATTTATCATTGTCTCGCTCTCCTTATCACCTTTCTCTTTAATTCTCTCTCTCTCTCTTCTTTTTTATTTTTTCTAATTTTTTTATCCCTCTTTTTAAATTTTTAATTATTTTAATTTGTGAGGACTAACATTTGTTTTAAGATATGAAAATGAATTTTTTTTTCAATTATTATACATTTTGAATTCATTACATTATACATATTATAAGTATTTTTTAATACACATGGTGAATATATAACTAATATATTTTTAATATGATAATATATAACCTCGTTAACGTATGTGTCAATATCTAATACATATTATAGGTTTGTTTCAATGCACGTGATGACTATATAACTAAAATATTTTTAATACAAATTTATTATAAATATTATGTGTGAATTTTAAATATTTCAGTATACTTTAATTGATTTTATATTATTAGAAAATGTATTATGTTTATCGAAATAATAATAATAAAATTCATAAAGATGAGGAATTGAACGGTGAGGAAGATAAGAAATTGCAATAGGAAGAGAGAAAAGGAAATAGAAAAAGAAAGAAAAAGACTCCAAAAGAGAAAAGAAGAAAGAGAAGAAGCGGAAGAAAGAAAATGATGTTCTTGTAGTTATTAATAAAAATATGTTATAGATCGTAATAGAAAAATACGTAAAAAGGATAATATTTGATATAAAATACTGATTTATGAAAAAAAAATACAAATTAAGCGCCCCTCAAAATTGGACCTAATGCACTTACCTTGTTTCTAACACTATGGAGCCACTACCCCTGCACTAATGCATACAATAAAAATGGAGGACCAACAAATAAATGCAAAATCCTATCTGCATCACTATTATTTTTGATAAATTATAACTAAACAGTCACATATCAGTAAATAAAAACAACAAAGAAAGAGACCCCCAAAAAAGGAGTATGATCATTGCAAAAGCAAAATAGATCAGTTCAAACACAATAATTTTTGATAACCGTGTCCAAGCCAACGTGAAGCAACTCGACCAATCCCAAGAGACCCTTCCATCATCAAGCGGACCTAATGTTTTCTTTTTTACCGAGACCTCATGGTTCTCAAAACTCATCTCATTGACAATAGGTCACACCGTTGGGTCCTTCAATCATGAATACTATACCCATGGTTCGTTTAGCTCACTTACTAATTATACAAGGATAAAAGTATTGCATCAATTGTTTGGGCAGTGATTATTAATCAATGGACTGATTTACTAGGAGTAGGTATTTGGTATTTCACTTTTTCGAATGTAGATACTGAACTGTAATTTTTTGATTTTTTTTTATCCTGTTCGGTTTTGGTTGTTTGGTATGGACTTGGTAAACATAGCTTCTTAAAAATAAGCTATTTCAGTTTGGACCTGATGATTGGGAAACCAACATATCGAATTAACATTCTATAATTGATTCGTTTATGTTGAAAATTATGTTGTGTAAATAAGGAAAAATGATTGTTTTTGTATATATACAAATGTTTTAATTCTCTTTAAAATCGGGAACATACAAATAGTATATCAGGAAGGTAGCTTAAAATTAAAGTTGCTATAAATTGCATGTACTGATCTTATGTGTTTCATCAATGTACCACGTTTGATATTCTTTTTTAAAAAGAGGGAAATACAGGCATGGAAGATAAATCAAGACTTACGTGTGCAATGCTAGTTACAATATTGGTTCCAGCAAAGTCAGTGGATACTCCTTTGAAGAAATTGAAACTTCAGTTAGCGCCAAACGGAAACTTTTGGATGTGCAGTGGCACCTCTCTAATAGCTTATCCCTCCATTTCCCGACTAATGCTTATTGGTTAATCTGAGTATGTTAACTTGATGAATGGCAAACGGCAATAGATCTACCTGATAATCAAGTTGCACTGGGATGTCTATGCTTCCATATTAAAGAAGAGTTAAAGATCCTTTTTAATATTGGGCGAAAGACGGACCCTTTCAGATACTTGACAACTTTATTTCCTCTTGTACTTAGATGAGGCAAAAAGTGGGGTTTTGCAAATGAACTTCAATTTTTTTCCATTACAATAGAGGGGTCAGCTCTCTTCATCTCACCTTTTTCACTGCCGAACAAAACCAAAGTTGTTGTCTAATGATCACGAGATATTTCTAAGTGCTTGGTGAAATTAATTGTTGAAGTTGGTACCATGGAGAGCAAATCAATAAGAAAAAAATGGAGGACGTGTTCTTTTCACCGGCAACCTAAAAAAAAGGAAAGAGAATTCCCAAACAACAGAGCTAGATGAAAATTAGTTTTCACTCTTAATTCACTTAGTGGCACATGAATAAGTAACTTCAAGCTTATGTGGAGTTCTTAACAATACTGTTTACATATGTTTTTACTTTTAATGTAACTTGTTTGATTTATCATTGATTTCTTATTGAAAGAAAAGATAATTGATGTGAGAGACACTTTGATTGAGATTTCACAATGAAGGTCTGTTGGTGAAAATTTCAGAGCTGAAGACGTTGAGTATTTTTCGTTCTATTCTAAGTCCTGATCGAGAGATTTGTGTGCAAGATTTTATCTTACATCTAATCTAGTTCGAGAATCAAGCATCAAAATATCCAGAAGAGTTTCGCTTATAGTTATTCAAGTACAGATACCTCTGGCCCCTAACCCCAACAAAATTACAATGATACTAAAGAGTAAGGGGAAAAAGATCTTAGAAAACAATCTTTTTCCTAGAATTCCCATTTCCTTCAAAGGAAGGCGTTGTTTGGCTGGAGAGAGGAGACAGTTAACAAAGTGAAGTAGGAGTTCTAACCATAGTTAACTATTGAGTTAAACGGATAAATGTAGATTGTTTATTTGTTAATGACGCACGTGTAATATTTCAAGTCCAACGGAGAAAATGTAGAGATCAACTACTAGAGAGAAGCCACATCCAAAGCTTTTGAAGGTGTGGTTTGGTAGTATACGACGGGAACAAAGTTGATGAGTTTAACATGTTCATCCGACAAAAACGACAAGTATATATGTTTCAAGAAGGTAATAGTCAAGGACTCAAAATAAGAGTGTTTAAAGAGGTAGGAAATAAAATATTGATGAAAAGTGAGTCTTGTCTTGGCACGAGTTGATAACATAGCCATTTCGTTGTTTTCTTAAATGTATGTGGAATTAGTAATTATGAAATTTCAATGTCAAAAGAGCATTATTTAAGTAGAACGGATATCTTTGTTGACTTGCGTCAGAAGATTCAACTAAGGCAGAGTAAGTTAGGAAAGGAGGATAATCTTTGGTAGGGAGCTTTGTTATGATAGAAGTCTCAATTGAATTGGGTTGATCACAAATGTATAAGATCACCCCTGTTTATACTTGTCTACGAATGGTTCTAGATATTCTTCTAGTAAACTTTATCTTCTAGAAATACATTAGAATATCTTGATATATTTTCAAGAGAATTATGCAAGAGGGGAATACAGACATGGAACATAAATCAATATTATGTGTGCAATGCTAGTTATAATATTGATTCTAGCAAAGTCAATGGGTCTATGAAGAAATTGAAACATCGAGCTCGAGGTCATTACCCGATCAACGCCAAAAGGAAACTTTTACATGTGGCTCCTTTCCGATCAACGGCAAAAGGAAACTTTTAGATGTGGCTCCTTTCTAATAGCTGATCCCTCCATTTCTCGGCCAATGCAGGCATGAAAATATTAAATGTCTCATTAAAACAAATAAATGGTCTGGACTTATTGGTTAATCTGAGTATGTTAACCTGATGAATGGAAAAATGACGCTAGATCTACCAGATAATCAAGTTGCACCCGAATATCTATGCTGTCATATTGAAAAAGAGTTAAAATCCTCTTTAACATCGGACGAAAGACGACCTTTTCCTGTACTTGACAACTTTATTTCCTCTTGTCCTTAGATGAGGCAAGAAATGGATTTTGCAAAAGCTCTTCTTCAAAGAATAAATCAACTTCAATTTTTTCATTACAACAGAGGGGTCAGCTCTCCTCCTCTCATCCTTTTCGCTGCCAAATAAAAAGAAAGTGGTTGTCTAGTGATCACGAGATATTTCAAGTGCTTGGTGAAATTAATTGTTGAAGTCGGTTCCATGGAAGGAAAATCTATGAGAAAAAATGGAGGACGAGGTTCTTTTCACCCGCAACTTTTTGAGAGAGAGAGAGAGAACTCCCAAATGACAGAGCTAAACAAAAATTAGTTTTCGCTCCAAATGGATGTAACTTGTTTAGTTTACCATTGATTTGTTTTAATTCAAAACATGAATGAAAGAGAAGATAATTGGTGTAACAATGTACTGAATATTTTTTCATTCTATCCTGAGTCCTGGTTGAGAGATTTGTGTGGAAGCTTTCATCTTAGGTTCAATCACTACTAGAAATAAGCCGTTTCCTGATTAGGTAGTCGGAAATTTGAATATTTTTCCGACTACTATCATCGGTATATTATATTTTTTTGTTATTATAATTTTTTAAAATTTTACCCACCATGATTCTGACTACTGAAGTCATACATTTGACGGAACACAGTTGAAAAAATAATTGACTAATTTTCCGATTTCAGTAGTCGGAAATTTGTTAAAATAATTAAAAAAACAATTAAACTGGCGACTATTATAGTTAGTCATACTACATTCATTTTTTATTAAAAATTAATTAACTAGTCAGAATAGAGTAATTGAGTAAAATAACATTTTCGACTACAGTAGTCGTCGGAAATGTACATAAATAATTAATTAATAAGTTGTATGTGCCAACTGCACAGTAATCAAAATATATATTAATTAATTATTTAATTACTTAAATATTATGATTACTGTAGTCGGTATTACTAAAACTAATAAATTATTATTTTAATAATATTCCGACCACAGCATTAGTCGGCATTTCCCGACTACAGTAGTCGGTAATTATTTTCCGAGGTTATAGTCATTCAAGAATAGATACCTCTTATCCCTAACACCTAAAAATTACAATAAAATCACAGAGTAATAAGGGAAAGAAGATCTAAAAATTGATCTTTTTCCTAAAATTTCCTAATACAAACAAATTGAATAGCACGTAGATGATTTCATATCTTGTTTTTGAAAAGAAAAAACAGTTAACAAAGTGAACTAGGAGTATTAACCATAGTTAACTATTGAGTTAACCAAATAAATGTAGATTGTTTATTTGTTAATGAGGTGCGTGTAATATTTCAAGCCCCAACGGCTGAAAATGGAGGGATCAACTACTAGAGAGAAGTCACATCCAAAACTTTTGAAGGTGTGATTTGGTATTATAAAATGGGAACAAAGTTGACAAGTTTAACATGATATGAATCCAACAAAAACAAGTATGTTTCAAGAAAGTAATGTTCAAGGACTCGAGATAAGAGTGTTTAAAGAGGTAACAAGCACAAATATTGACTAAAAGCGACTCCTTTCTTGGCACGAGTTGATAACGTAGCCATTGAGTTGTTTTCTTAAATGTACGTGGCATTAATAATTACGAAATTTCAATGTTAAAAATTTATTACTTAAGGAGAATGAATATCTTCATTGACTTGTATCAGAAGATTCAACTAAGGCGAAGTAAGTTATGAAAGGAGAAGGAGAATCTTCAGTAGCTAGAGAGCTTTCTAGAACATGGGTTGATCGCAAACGTACAAGACCATCCTTATTTATACTTGTCAATGGTTCTAGATATCCTTGTAGTAAATTTTCTCTTCTAGCAATACTTATGTAATAGTACATAAAATTCAAACTTGTGTTACTGAACAATATAACTAAAGTTGAGTTCTTTCGAGCAGTAAAAACCTGATCTTTGGCGTTGTACTCAGGCATGAGGCAAGGTAATTAGGCCATGGAGACATAAATGTACCTGCACATAAAACATCAACATAGAAAAATGAATAACCGAAAACATAAACCACAAAAGATCCATTTTTCTGGTTGTCCAAATATCAAAAGCTTAAAACCGAAAACTGGACACTTAAAAAATTAAGACAGAAGACCAATCTCTGTGTTTTACACGAATAACTTACTTCAAAGGACAATTCTGCCATTTTTCATGTATTTTTTAAGCACTTTCCTATGATGTAATTGTTCCATAATGTAGATCACTTTATGTTTAAAAATATTTTTCGTAGTGAGTATGTGTCTGTGTGTGTGTATATAATAATATATAAATAATGTGTAACACTATGTACTGAAACTAAATTGGTCTTGTGCTAATTTACTTCTGCAAAAGAGTAATTTTCCCTCATTGTGATCCTTTGTTTTTTGTCAAATAATTATAATGGGTTTAATCTCTGTCATAGGGATCTCATTTTGCTTCTATATAAGTTTTCTGAGGTTCCAGATGAATCTATATGTTTGTACTTAATAATATCAAAATATAGCTTATTCTATGCTTTAACTATCAATCTAATTTTTGTTATTTGTGTTGATAGATCAGAACAATATACATATAATCATTTGTCATTCAACAAAGAAGTTGTGTGAATACTCAAACTGTTCATGAATATCAGTTTGTAGTACTTTATTTTGAATTTTTTGACATTCATTTATGTTAGTTAGTATACTATTTTCTTAAGACACACGTGCAAAGCACGTGACCGAAAACTAGTTATATAAAAGATCAAAAATAAAAAAAATAATTCAAAAATTCTGGACCTAGCTACAGGAGCTGACTGGTACGATTTATTAGTGTTCAAATTTTTGTAACATCCATAATTCACTGCTTAATCATGATTAATGGAAACAAGCAAAATTCAAACAGAAAATTAAGTACATTAGAGAAAAATGGAAAAAAAAAAACAAGGAATTTTCGTTTTTCAACTTCTCTTTCTTTTCACTTCTTTGATTTCTAACGTGATTCGATCAAGAAAATTTTTTTTGTAGGAAAAACACATCTTTAACAAAGAATTGAGTAAAAAAATCAAATCCTTTTAGCATACAAAATAATCCATCTTTTTCCAGTTTATTTGTTTTGTAATGAAAAGTATTTAGGGTTTGTTACCTCTCCAACTATCTCTCATTAGGTAAGATTTTTGTGGCTCAAGCACTTATTTGTTGAGGAGAAACTAATCCTGATGTTTATATCGATCAAGCAGGTCATGCTCCTTCGATTACTTACAAGTGGTATTTAAGCTCTTATTTTTGCAACCTTAGTCATACTTAAATAGGTGAATCAATATAGGGTCATCATTGAAATAGTATTTTTTTTTTTTAGCTTCGCCCATAACAATGTATAAATATATAGGCGTATTCTCAAAATTCCTATATCGACAGTCGTGGCAATAGGGGCATGATTTGGTAATATGTCAATTTGACCACTATTAGTAGATAAAATAATTTCTTTTAACTTTTGAATCCCAAACAATTAGATTAGGGGTCAGTACACTAAACTGAAGAATTTTGCATCCAAAAACTCATCTTTAACAAAGTTGTACCTGTTCTTGTTTGGATTTTTTTTCTAGATGATTTTAATTTGGCCTCCTAACGTAGTAGGCGGCGGTTGGGTGGTAAGGTAGGCGCGGTGGTGGGTCATA
>JAOTQR010000092.1:20384629-20395579 GCA_025774065.1 Solanum ossicruentum | reverse complement strand
ACTATTGATTTTTAAAAAACTAAAACCAAACCAAAACAGTGCCAAAATAAAATCGATTTATTTAATCGGTTTGGTTTGATTTTCAGTTTGATTCGATTTTTATCCAAACCATGAACACCCCTACTCACAGCAAACTATTTACATCCATGTATCATTTATATTTATACTTCCGTAATTAGTTACAATTAATTTTTCCCCTTATGATACCAGTACAATATCGATATACTGATTATTACAAAAGAAATTCTTTCAATAAAGTGAATATCACAAGGAATTAAGTGCAGTCCAATATGACATTGATATGACATCAATATATCGACTAAAAAATATCATAAAAAATATATTTTCTATTATTTTAAAATTTAATACGTAAGTAAATCATAAAGGATTAAATTCAGTCTTATATAATATCATGAATCTAATTTGTGTTGTTTTCCTGAAATAAAACTAATGGAGTGATAATATTGGACTTCAAAAGTGATAGAAGCATGCATGTTCATACTGAGCTTGACATATCATATGTTGATTGGATTGAAGAAATCTTCTAGAAGTTGACTTTAATGCATCTAAGAGTACTTGAAAACATCGAAATAATGCTATTTTGATTTTACTCACTAGCCACTTTTACTTGTTCGCCATTAACAGGTATTTGTTTTAATTTGTTTAATTAAAAAAAAAAAGAAATATTTATTATTTGATTTCTTACTTACTGAATTATAATTATTTTGTGAAGTATTTTTTAAAATGTTAAATTTATTTTATTTTAAATATAATATATTATATTTAATATTTTATTTAAAAAATGCATCAAATTAATAATGAACCAATAAAGAGGAGCAAATCGAGTATACAATTACCATAGAACGACTTGGAATTTTTACCACATACTTTAGATTTGTGTCAAGCTAAAATTTGTTTATAGCAAAAGAATTAAAGCTAATATGAGTTTTCTCTTTAATTATGAAGATATTGGTTCATATCTTCTACAGAAAATGGAAATAATCTATTCCTAAATTAATATGTATATGAAATGAAAAGGTAAAATTGTCAAATTCTACTTGAATATTCAAGTTATAATTAGCTAAATACATTTCTCAATCTCACCTAGAGTGAAAGTTTCAAAAAAAGATATTTTTTTAATTTACTGTTCAATTAAAAATCTTTATATTGAAATGTAAATTTACGATTTTAGTACGAAATAAGATAGATCGAATATATGTTTTAAATTTTAATGAGTATTTTGGTAACTCCACTTTCTATTTGGCTAGGAGGAACAAAAGTTGAATAGGAGAAAATTGATTATTGAAACTGTTTGAATTGATTTATTTTAAGTATTTTAAAGTTAAAATAATTTTTAAATAATTTTATAATATTTGAGTAAAATTAAAATTTACTTATAAATATTTATTTTTAAGTCAAAATAACAAAAACAAGTCAAAAAATATAGAGTGAAAATTCTTAACTAAGTATAAGTAAAAAGTCAATCCAATGCCTTTAGTCATCGAAACTGATTGCAAAGAGCTTATAAGCATGATAGCTAACAACTCTCTGCTCTTATCAAAATTTAATTGATGGAGTAGCCGGCCAATTAACAAAGAAAGAATGTGAATTAGAAGATTTTAGAAGCTTGATGATGTTTCCCAAGCCTCCCGTTTTTATTATTCCTGCATTTGATTGAGACAGAATAAGCAACATGTCGCCTAAATTTTTCTAAATTTGTAATAACTCTTTAAGTTTGTTTAAAAAAAAAAATTACATTCCCTATATAAAAAAATGAAATCCAAAGTTAATTAACGAACAAAAACCAAGATTACATTATTGATAAGCATAATATTATTACAAATCAAATCTCCCAATATATAAAATTAAAAAATTACAAAATCAAAAAGTCTTTTTGAACATGACTTTAAATGGAGAGTCACTAAGAGCCAAAAACCGCACCCCATCCTTAGTAAAAATCCCAACATCTCTACAAACAACCTTACAAAACTTGCACACACTTGGACAAAACACAAACTTATAATCCGACCCGAATTTCTCAATCTTAAACCAATTACCCACAGTTTCCGGACCCGGGTTTCCTTCCACCCCACCAGTCACCACAAAATACTGTTTTAACTTATCATCATACTCTCCAAGTCTCCAAATAGTTTCTCTAGCACAAATTGTCGGAGTAAAAAATCTAACATTAACATCAGTGGATACACGTACGATGCCTTTTTTGGCATCAACACGTGTAAATACAACAGGCAATCCTTCCTGTACCTCGCTGGCCTCTTGAATAATGTCGCGAGGACACGTGTTGTTTTGTTTAACGTTGGATGGGTATAGCCCGCCACCTCTTCCTCGGATCACGGGTAAGATGAAGTAGTTTGGGCCTGCTTGGACTTTGTCACCATTGATGTCGAGAACTGGTGATGATGATGATGATGATAGGAGAATTCTTGAGGGATTAGGTACGCATGAGGTAAATGGAATAATTGAAAGTGAAAGTAGTAGAAAAAGGGTGTTCATGTTTTTCTTGTGTAGTTTGAATTTGATATGAGTGTTTTGTGGCAAGTGGGATGTCAATTTATAGAGAGATAAAGGTGATGATTTTTTTGGACCTTGGTGGATCTATAATATTCCTTGCTCGTTTATTTCAAGAAAGAAGCGTGCGATAGTGGTGGGTCTAAAATTTTAATAATACATTCGCTTTCTCTTAATTTGTGTATTGTCTTTTTTTATCCAGGATTTGATCGTTTATCATTTGAGTAATTTTTTCTTATCTTTTGTATTGTCTCAATTTATATAATCTTATGATAATTTAAAATAATTAAACTAATTCTCTATATTTATGTTTTAATGAAATGATTTATAGTCACACAGATATTTAATAATTGTTTAACATTATAAATTTTAAAAGTCATTCTTTGTTCATAAATACCGTGTCAAATCAAATGATGTCACATAAAATAGAACACACAGGATAATACTCCCTCCGTCTCAAATTAATTAAATTTTTTAGACTTTTTTTAATGTTCAAAATAATTGAATTGTTCAAAATTCAAAAAAATGTTGGAAATTTTTCCATATTTGCCCTTTCAATTAATATGAGACAGAGAGAGTCTTTTTTAATTTTTTTAACATTTAATTTAATTAGTTTCTTAAATTAATTAAATTAAAATTGACTCAATATTTTTATATTTATCATCATTTTTTTAACATATGAAATTTGAAAATAACATATATCAACAAAGATCTGAACCAATTATTATTATTAATTTTTTAAAAAAGGTTCAAATTAATCTTAAATTATATGAAATAGATTATTTATACTCTTTAAAAGTATCTCTATCATCAGCTTAAGAAATCACAAATATCCTCCGTTATATTGGAATTGTAAGTCTTGTTATGTTAATATAATGATAAAATATTGATTATGGTTCATGTGAATCTCGAAGTGGAAAAAAAATTGAGAAGGAAAAGTGTGTATACAACTATATATATAAATATAATTGACCAATTCAATGGTAAAGTAGTACTTGGTATATAATTTGGCACCGAAGGAACGGGACGCGGCTTTCATTCATTAAATATACCTACACCTAATTAATTAACTAATCATTTTTCAAATGGAACGCATCCATCAAAGATAAGCTTAGAACGACAATTTTGAATTTTGGTTTTATATGTATTTGGATAAGTTTTTGAAATAATAATAATAATAATAATAATAGTTAATCAGTATTCAATAATCTCAACTTAGAGTTACTTGTAGTTTTTGGAAAAAATATTTTAACGTAACACATCAGTAATTGAAATTTATTTTAAATTGAAACGGTTTTATTTAATTCTTATTATTTAATATTTACTGAAACCATGGGCTAGAATTCGATGGGAGCTAGCTAGCTAGATAATATTGTTACTAAAATTGGATGGGATCTAGCTAGATAATATTATTTAAATTTTTAAATAATAAGAACATGTTATATAAGAAAAAAGTAACAGAAGATATAATTTTTTGTGACACAACTTGCTAGTTGCTAGTAGAATAACGAGAAAGAGACACTATTAGGTGGCTGTAGCATATGGTATATCTCATCACGAATTTGAGTTAATTATTATTAGTAAAATAAAGTTGTTAAATTTATTATTATCTTTTACGAATTTCATATTTTAACTATTTATGATTTTATTAATTATTTGTTTAAATAATTAATTTTTTAAAATTTTATACTTTAGCTATCTTACAACAACATAGCTAAAGTATAAAATTAAAAAAAATGATTATTTAAGCAAATAATTAATAAAACAATAAATAGTTAAAATATGAAATTCATAAAAAATTATAATAAATTTAACAGTTTTATTTTACTAATAATAATTAACTCAAATTCGTGATGAGATAGACCATAGGCTACAACTATCTTATTTTTATAATAATATAACTCGATACTGAATTTGACCGGCTACAACCTATATACGTATGTTATCAATTAAAAATAAATATTTAATCAATTCAATATTAAAGTGTACATGTTAATATTAAAAAGAGTGACGATTCAAATATTTTTAAAAAATAATTGATAATTAAAATAAAATTCATGAAAAAATTTTAAATATAATTTTTAACCATCAACACTTTGCATATTATACTTTGCTGATTAATTATTTTGTGCAATTTCGATCTGAACAGGATTCATAGTTAGACATCATTAATTTCCTTGCATTCATACTCTGTTCCTCGAATAGTGATGGTGGCCAATATTTGGATAATTTATTAATATTTACATGCACAAATTGTTTTTTTTTTATTCGATGTCCCATACCCATTAATTATAAATATATTGTCAACTTGTCATGCCTTTGTACCTTTTCATTTTCCAGTGATAAACAATATGCATATTTATTTATACACTACATTCTAATTTATGTGTTAATTAATAAAATAATTTAGCTTAATAAGAGATTTTTGAATTTCATCCGAGGCCAACTAGACTATGAAATCACTACAATAAATGGCTTGGGATCTTATTCTTTGTAAGGTCCATTCTCTCTAGCGTACGGCGGTTGGTTCTTCGATTTGGTTTTAGTAATTTTCGGTCTGATTTTTTGATTTTCAATTTTATTTGGTATTTTTAAAATGATGGTTCGGTACAAACTAATAAAAAATAAAATGAGGACAAAATCAAAGTATAAGACACTTAAAAACTTAAAATCATGTTAAATGATGATGTGCTCTCATTGAACACTTATTGTGCTTAAAAGATTATATTTATCTTTATCAAGAACTTGCACCTCCAACTATTACTCGAGGAAAACAAGCACGAAGACATCATTTACATGATATAAATCGGCAAAAATATGTTTGAATTTCTCTTGAAAAATAATATTTCAAGTTAACTATATTAATTATAAATTTGTTACTAATTTGATATGTTTCAAGAATGATTTAATTACTAATTAATTTATACGTATATATATAAAATTAATAAAAGTTATGATTTTTCAGTACACCAAAGTTTTGAGACCCCTATACGGAACACCAAACCAAAGAACCAAAGTTTTGAAAAAAGAATATCGATAACAAATCAAAAAATTGAAGAACCAAATTAGTTCGGTTCAATTCTCCCCCTCTTTGCATATATTATTTAAAAAATTCTCATCTATTTGAAAAAATAAATAAAATAGTTTTTAAGTAATTATAGTAATTTTCTTTTACTAATTACTTATTTTATCGTCTTATTTATATTTTGATCATTTATATAAGCCCACAATATTAGTATGATATTTACCTTCCTTTTTTTTCCATTTCACTATTTTTATTCTTTTATTATTGAATATTCTAAAATCTCTCAAATTTTCATACCTTCTGCATTATGTAAACTCTATTTGTTTTTATTTTTAAATTTTCTTTCTGGCATTCTCTTCAAATTTCAAGTATTATAATAAGTCGACTTATTTAATATTAGTATATCAACTTATCAAATTCTTGACTAGAATTCTATTATTCTAATTAAAAATAATTGATATCTCTTTGATAAAATTTGACTCCAGAACTAAAAACGGCTTAGTTTCATATTTAGTGACACTTACTTTCAATCTTTATGTAGAAACGAAATGACTAGGCTCCCCTAGAAATATTATCCATCAAATCAAAACCATCAGCTAATTAATTAAAATTCCCAAAACTGCTAATTTAATTAGAGAAAAAAAGAATTATACAAGGTCAAACACCTACAACATTTTTAAAACAAAAATCCACGACCAATGTGCTATTTTCTTTATAAAAAGGAACACATCTTACATCTCTAATTGTCCATGCAAAATTCACAAAACAAAAACATCACTACTCACAAATTTCAGAAAATGAAGAATCTATTGCTACTAATAATATTACTTGCCATCTTCACCAATTCTTGGCTTAGTGAAGCATCCTCAGCACCTGAACCAGTGCTAGACATAAATGGCAAAATACTCCGAACACATACGATGTATTATATTGTACCAATAAATCGCGAAAATGGCGGCCTTGCTGTGGAAACCATCGGCAATGAGACATGTCAACTTGGCGTTGTAAAAGAGAAATATGACAACAATGGAGATTTCTTAGAATTTATCCCGGTGGACAAAAAGAAAGGCATAATACGTGTATCCACTGATTTAAATGTTGCGATTTTCAGCACGTTTGAATGTCGTCAATCGACGGTGTGGCAACTTGACAAGTATGATCCATCGACAGGGAAGTATTTTGTTAACGTTGGTGGATTTGATGGACATCCTGGTCCGGAAACAATAAGGTATTGGTTCAAAATTGAGAAGTATGAGCGTGGTTACAAGTTTGTTTATTGCCCTTCAGTGTGCACTTACTGCAAAGTTATTTGCAAAGATGTTGGAGTTTATATGGTCAATGGACAGAATCGTTTGGTATTAAGCGAGGTCCCTCTTGTATTCAATTTTAAAAAGGTATACAATTTTTGAAATGAAAAGACAGTCTGATGCACTAAGCTTCCGTTATATGCAGGATTTTGAAGAAGAATTGGACCACAAATATTATATGTATTGTATAAATAAGTTGAATCTACTAAAATAATAGTAATAACGAAGAAAATAACTTGTCCTTAATTTGAATAATATTGATGTACTCCATAAAGATCGAGTGCCCTTTGCTAATAAACTTGTGGGTGTTTTGTTTTGCAAAAGCTCCATGTCGTCAGATTTTTGGTTGCGGAATAAGGTTTTATTGATCAATATATATAAATAAAATAGTAAGCGATTTTACTAAATAGGTTCATTAATTTGATTGATCATTTGAGAAATTTATTCGAACTCTTGCTTTCCATCCTCCTAACATTTAATTTTTGCATTATTCTTTATATTATTTACTCTCTAATTTATCATATTCTTTCGCAATACCCTATTTATGACTATCATATAAAGGGTATAATAGTAGTAAAATCGGAAAAATAAGAAGAAGAGGAAAATACACGTATTTGAAATCCAAATTATGATAAGAAGCATAATATTGCAAATTAGCATGAATCTAAGTTATTAGCATCTAAAAATAGCGCGATTTATGATATCAACCCTTATTTTTATCCCTCAATATGTTTAGCTTCAATATCTCCCAAGAACATCACATTCTCATTAATAGAAAAATTAAAAGAAAACTCCAGCACATAATAACACAAATTAAAGAACTTTACAAAACAATATTTAGCAAATTCAAAATTAAAATTGTGGCCAGACTTATTTTTACTTTTAGGAGAAAAGAGATTCTATGCACTACAACATACTCAAGGCAATAATTTTAAAAAAATATATATTTAGGAAATACATAATATAGATATAGCATTGTGGGATATATATAAAGTAGTAATTGATTATTTTTAATCATGACTAAACTTTACTGTAGTTAATTAAATTTTCTCTATTGATTTGAATTAGGACATGTTTCTCCAATTCAAGCAAAAACATTTGGAAGAAAAAAAAAGAGACAAACCAAATTTTAATTATTTGACACTAATTAAGTGCCATACTGTTTGATTATTATAATGAAATGTTATTACATAAAAATTTGATTGTATATAGAAATAATAGTATCATCTTTGAGAAGGGCGTGATGTGGTATAGCAAATTATCATAGTAAAATCAAAATTTGTAATATCGTATCATGATATTATTGATATTCGATATGACTTTTGATATGCATTATAATTTTTCTTCTTTTGGTATTTGATACGATATTTAGTATATGTGAAGAACAATAATTGAAATATCAAATATTATATTGAGGTGTACAATTATATATACAACTCATATATATTAGTGTGATACTAACAAGTTTATAAATTAGTATTAGTACGAAAAAAATTAGGCGTTGAAATTTTGACTACTCTATTTTAATTGAAATGTCATTTTTATGTAATTGATTAACGGAAGAAATTAAATACACTTTCTTTTAAATATTTCTATGTTTAAGATGTTAGTATAATATAATAAAGTCGTCTCTTAAAAAATCAAAGTCATAGTCATTTATATATGATTATATATAAGTCGAAGTTAGACATGTTAGGAAATACGATTTGCAGATCTAAGAAGAAGGAGGAGGATTGAGGAAGAAGAGGTTCTTCCTAGAGAGAAGGCAGAGAAAAATAATCTGTTTAGAGAGAGAAGTATTTTCGTGGTAACGCCCAATGGGTAAACTCCACAGCGATAGGGTTATATATATTAATGATATCCGGATATTTATAATTACACAAAATATATGTATACAAGGAGAATGAACAGTACCACCTAATATTTGGGTCGGGGCTCCGCCCCGAACTCCTGCCTTCGGGTGGGGCTCCCGCCCCTCACATCCTCCGGCAACCTCACTGCGGAAGTTGAACCGCGACAGTATACAAATATAACATCAGACTCTACAACCTAACAAGACAAACTATAATTATTGATTTTTCGTATCAAAGTCAACTTGAAAATAGCAGATTATATGTATTTAATAATAATAATAACATAATACTTTTTAAAAAAATTAAAGATCAAAATAACAAATTGAAGTTCTCCAATACCATTAATACCATGCACACCATGTGACAGACCACCCTAGAAATATTATCTATTAAAACCCCCAAAAATTGCTTATTGGATTAGGGAAAAAGAAAGTCAAATAAAAGCCGTGCAAACGTATCTAATTTAATGTCAAGTCAAATTAGACCGTCAGCCTTTTCTAGGTACGTGCCCAAGTTTTCCTTAACCAATGTGCTATATTTTCTTTGTAAAAAGAACACAATTCACATCTCTAAATTCCATACAAAATTCCACATCACAAAAATCAAAATAAAATAAAAAATATTCATCGTATTACAAAGTTTTAGAAAATGAAGAAGGTATTCCTATTATTATTTCTCTCCATCTTTGCCATCTTCACAAATTCTTGGCTTTGTGAAGCATCTTCAGAACCAGTTCTTGACATAAATGGTAAAATTCTTCGAACAGAGAAAACATATTTTATAGTCCCAGTAAATGGCGAAAAATACGGTGGCGTTGCCGTGGAAACCATCGGCAATAATGAGGCATGTCAACTTATCGTCGTCCCAAAACGTTACGTTGAACCACATGGCCACGACCTAGAATTAATCCCAATGAATAAGAAGAAAGGTGTAATTCGCGTGTCCACTGATTTAAACGTTGCAATTTACAGCACCTACGATTGTCAAAATTCAACAATGTGGCAACTAGAGAAATACGATGGAGGGAGATATTTTATTAATGTTGGCCCTAAGGCTAGAAGGAATTGGTTCAGGATTGAGAAGTATGGACATGATTATAAATTTGTTTATTGTAAAGGTATTTGTAAAGATGTTGGAGTTATTATGGTCAATGGTCAGAGGCGTTTAGGACTTAACGGTGCCCCGCTTGTGTTCAACTTTGAGAAGGAAATTCTTTTTGGTCGTTGAAACATATTCACTTGCTCTAATTTCACTCTATCAAAATCATACTAGTCCGTACTAATGAGGATGATTATAACTCGTCCTTCAAATAATAATAATTATGTAATAAGGAGTGCCCTTTGCTAAAGTGACGACATTTTTTTTTTCTTCTTTTTTGTCAATTTGGTATGTATCATCATGTATTGTTTCATATAAATTGTATTATGTATTATTATATTATAATATTTTGATGAATATATAATATTTGAATAGATTGTACAATTTCTACTCATTATATAATATGTTCCATACAAGAAAAGTAAGGTACAAAATATCGTTATAAAAAAGTACAACAAAGGATAAAATACAATTATTAAATTACAAGTAAAGATAATATGAGAAAAAAAGATAACGACACAATCATACTGAATTGGTCATTGCACAAAACGATGACTTATCGTCATTACCTTAACAATACGATATAATAATTAAATTTAAATAACAATTAAAATAAACATTATAATTAAACTAAAAATACGATATAATACAATATAATGAATAAGTAACAACCATCCAAACAATTAGCTAGGATGTGAGGGTAGGATTTCTATATATTATAGGGGTATAAATGTTTGATTTTTAAATACAGGTGTGCATTCGAATTGAGTCTCATATTATAGGAGTGTTTATCGTAATCAATAACTATATGCTTAAAAAGATAATATTTTGATAGTCAGTTCAGCATAGCCTGTCCAATTTATAAGTCCGTAAGGACTATCCCGAATTAGATGATCAGCCCGTTTTAACAGTTCTATTCTAATCTTCTATCTTAACCTGCAAGGACGTTTTAGACATTTAACTTTAATTTTATTTGGCATATTTGTACTTCTGCATAGACACAAAATTTGGCCATAGTTACCCCAGCTTTTGTTCTTCCAAAAGAGATGATATCCTAGATTCTTCTTCATCTCTTTCTATTCCAAACTCTCCCTGGAATTATTCAGTTTAGAAAAGGAAAATAAGATTAAATTCGTTG
>JAOTQR010000092.1:20351401-20368696 GCA_025774065.1 Solanum ossicruentum | reverse complement strand
GATTGCACTCCAACTGTTTGGTAGAATGCGGTTTCAGGGTGTTGATTTGGATGCATTTGCTTATCACGTGTTACTTACTGATCTTTATGGAAATACCTTTGCTTCGTATATTCGATTTCCTTCTATCAAAGAAAAGGAGTAAACTAAGCTATTATTTATCTCAAACTAATCAGATTCTGCACAACATTACAACTGATTTATGCCATTTTCAGGATTCTATCCAAGGCAAAGTTAATGTCTGCCATTTTCAGGATTCTATCCAAGGCAAAGTTAATGTCTGTGATGCTTGAGTTCTTGGATGAGTATATTGGATGAGTATATGAAGAAAAGGTATTTGCATAAAGATCAGTTTACCATACTTTGGTTACTGGTTATGTGGTAGCAGGCAAGCCCAAGATTGCACTCCAACTGTTTGATAGAATGCGGTTTCAGGGTGTTGATTTGGATGCATTTGCTTATCACGTGTTGCTTACTGATCTTTATGGAAATACCTTTGCTTTGTATACTTGATTTCCTTCGATCAAAGAATTTGCTTCGTATACTCGATTTCCTTCGATCAAAGAAAAGGATTAAAACAAGCTATCATTTACCTCAAACTAATCAGATTCTGCACAACATTGCAACTGATTTATTTGAATTTAATTTTACTTTTGAGATGTATTTTGAGATATAACTAATCTCCAGCTTTTGATGCACTACTTTCAACAAAGTTCTAACTTTGAATGAAATAAAGTATTAATAGCAAAATATAATTTTATGACCAGAGATGAGGATGTTGAGATGGATGTGTGGTCACACCAGGAGTGACAAGGTTAGGAACGACGCAATTCGGGAAAAATTGGAGGTGGCTCCGGTGGGCGAAAAGAAGAGCGAAGCGAGACTGCGATGGTTCAGACATGTACAGAGGTGGGAGTTACTCGGAGGGGTAGAGGTAGACCGAAGAAGTACCAAGGGGAGGTGATCAGACAGGACATGACGGAACTCAATCTCACTGAGGACATGACCTTATATAGAAAGGAGTGGAGGACGCGAATTAGAATAGCATGCTAAGTTCTTCTTCTTCCTCCTTTCTTCTCCTCCTTCATCTCCTTCTTATTACTAGTATTTGTGCTATTTTTACTATTACTATTCCTTTTTCTCTTCATTGCCTGGCTGATATGTGTTAGTTTATCATAGTTACATACTGTCATGTGCTATTCATTGCTAGTCGCACCTGTTGTCCCCTTCTTTTACTTACATTACTTACATTTCTTTTGTCATATCTGGTTATTTCTGCTTATGGATTTTCTCTCTACTTCTATGAACTGCTTATGGATTTTCTCTCTACTTCTATGAAGTAGCGGTAAGATTTGCGTACAATCTATCCTTCCCAGATCCCACTTGTGGGATTTTACTGGGGTGTTGTTGTTGTTTAATTTTATGACCAAAAAAGAAGTGTTACACTATATGGTCGAGACCATATAATTGCATCTCAATAAAATAACATTAAGGTAAGAAATGGTCCCATACACTATGCTACAACATCAAATTTCTGGCAATTTCCACTTTGGGGTAACAGAAAGCATGAAATAGATTCAACTAATTTCCAGCCATTGGAAAACCTTCTGTTTTAGGCATGTGTATGACGCAGCGCAAACAAGTCCCATTTTTCATCAGATCGAAAGCTGTGTTTATGTCCTCAAAGGGAAGATTATGGGTGATCAAGCCATCTAACTCGATTTCCTGCAAGCAAAACCTCACAATGGATTAATATTCAAATGTTGAAAGTCGTCTTGGAGTAAATGAATGCAGTTTTAAGATTAGTGTAACAACCTACCTTCCTTAGGTACATTTCAACTAATGAAGGAATTTCAGACTTCGGTTTCCATCCTCCGAATAGGGATCCTGTCAATGTTCTACCGTTAAGAAGAAGTCCAAAATGAGCTGTTATCTCCGGCTTCAGCTTGGGTACTCCAAGTGTGATGGTCATTCCCCATCCCTAACACAAAAAGGAAACGATAGAAAATTGGTGGGAAAAAGAGAGAAAAGCAGTCTGTGAGAATACTGAAGATTGCATGGAATAAGGTCTTGATACTTACATCACAACAAGACTGCAAAGCAGTGGTAACCATTCCTGTATCTCCAATACATTCAAATGAATAGTCTGCACCTCCATCAGTTAGGCGTTTTACAACCTAGAGTGAAAAAGTATTTGGAGTTTATGAAAGGAAAAACATAACCTGAGCATGTATAGAACTAGTCCATTTTGAATGCTAGTTACAAAGTAAAATGCAAATTTATCCCGTATAAGAAGAACGAAATTGAGGTGAGGTTAGACGGGATTGCAGTGCATAACTCAATGGTTTAAGTGATGTTGGATTAGAGACTAATCATATTGGTAAACTTACATTAAGTCTAGTATTTGCTAAAGGTCTTCTTAATTTATTTAGGGACTTGCATCAAATAGAAATTATAAAACACAAAACTTCTAAGATTAAATAATCCACACATCGTGCGTATTTCAATGGAACATATCCAAATACAGAAAAATGGATACTGAAAATTCATATTATTAGCCTAACTAGCATGATACTGAGATGTAGTAATTGTTGTTGTAATGCTCTTCAGACAGCTAACATGACTGGTAAAAATCGTGATGAAATATCTGGGATAAAGAAAGAAACTAATTTACAAGCTTTTGATGTATACTTCATGAAAAGTAAAACACCTGTGGAATGGGTTCATCAGTATCGTTTGGGTTCACAAAGTCCGTCACTCCAAAAGCCTTTGCTGCACAGGAAGGCAAGAACATTAATAATCTAAGAGAACTTTCCAACTGTTGTAAAATGTCTGTCGTGTGATACCTCTTTCGCATTTCTCTTGCACCATATCCACGCCAATAATCTGAGATGCTCCCCGCATTTTGGCACCTTGTGCTACCTATTAACACAATATCTAAGCATTTTATAATTTATCATTGTCAAGTTTTTCCAGGAAACAGTTGGCCCATACTATGCTAAATCTTCAGCTTGGATCAATGCACTTACAGAAAGGCCTACAGTCCCAAGACCAAAAATGACCACCTTTGATCCTTCAGAGATATTTGCAACCTTCCAAGCCGCACCCAGACCTGATAATTGCATATCAATTATGAGGGCCCCAAAATGCTTCATTTGGAATGTTCTGAATGAAAAGTTAACATCATGGATTGCTAAGCTATACAGAGATAAATAAGTTAAGAATGAACGTAACGTCTGAGAGCTGAAGGAGGACTAAACCATATGAAAAAAACATTTCAAACAATAGACAGAGTTAAGTAAATGGGTTGTCTTTCAGCTCAAACCTATCCTTTTCCATGTGAATAGGTTGAGCATCTACAGTTAAGTAAAACCATACACGTATGACGACGAATTGAGAAAACTATTTCCACAAGAAGAATAGCTAAATTCGATCATCATGTCAAGAGACTTTTACAACAAAAGAATCTTGAAAGTAGTATAAAAAGATCAGTCACGATTGAATTGAACAGCATTCCACAAATTACCTGCTGCCGCTCCACAACTAAGGAGGCAGATTTTTTCCAAAGGCGCAATCGGACTAACCTTGACCGCACAACCAGAGTGTACAACTGTGTATTCACTAAAACTTGAAACAGCACAATAATGATAAACTGGCTTTCCTTTTATAGAGAACCGCGTCTTTTCATCACCATGCATAACACCATCTCGTTTCAATCCAACAACTTGGCAAATGTTGCTTCTTTCTGAGGTACAATGTCTGCAACTCATGCATTCCCCAGTAAACAAGGTA
Organism: Solanum ossicruentum; assembly: GCA_025774065.1. NCBI lineage: Eukaryota > Viridiplantae > Streptophyta > Magnoliopsida > Solanales > Solanaceae > Solanum > Solanum ossicruentum. The sequence goes on along the minus strand of JAOTQR010000092.1, from coordinate 20,364,907 downwards.
AGCACATGGTCTCCTTCTACAAATTCAGTCACTCCTTCCCCAACACTCTCAACAATCCTGCAAAATTAGTAACAAGAATGAAGCTTGATTCTCTGTTCAGAAACGACAAACTATTGAATCTGTCAGCCACGTCTGTTGCATTCCAAGGTGGCAACAGAAGTTTGCAGAATGTTCATTTTACACTACTGGGGACACTAGGTGATGCCACAGTCTATGATGGAATGCTCTTCTTATGGACAGAGCATCTGATAATTAAGTCAACTAAGACACTTCGGGTGATGAAACCATTATACATCACGTGAGAAATTAAATGATTAGATGCTTGACAAATTGAGAACTCCAACACAGAATAACATTTGTACTTTCTTACAACGTGACCATTAGTCCCTTGGGAAGAAGCATTATCTCTTCAAGACATGTAACCAAACTATGAATTAACTCTTAAAATTTTGAGTATGCCTTTAATGACTTCTTATCAGAAGCAGGATACATGCTTAAACTACACAGAAGAAGCATTATCGTTCAAGTAGAAGTAAGAGGTATAGAACTAACCCTGAAGCTTCATGACCAAATATCCGAGGATATATAGAAGCCTGAGCCTGGAAAATGGCAGCAAATTTCACAAATGGGCGTTAAAATTTGAAGAATAAGAAAGTAATTCTGGTAGATTCCTCAGAAAAGAAAAATAAAACCTACCAAAATGAGAAAAAGACAAAGTGAAAAAGGGGGCAAAGATTGAGCATTTTGTACTGTGACATATGCCCCATCCCGTGAAACTTCAGGATTTTACTTGAGGAAACCGAAATGAGATAGAATTGAACTATTTTATTCAGAAAACCCTAAATGAGATTCAGGTGAAGCCGCAATCTTATAAAGCTTGGTAGTTTTTAAGTTAAAACCCTCACTATATCTCTAAGAAAGCAGCTCATCTCCAGTAGGTGATTCTTCACATCTATCCTAGTCTTGGTGGACAAAGTTACCTAGTACCTGTTGCCGGTGGCAGGTATCCCATGAAATTAGTCAAAGTGCACGAAAGCTTGCCTAGACACCATGGTCAACAAACAAACACACACAAAAAAGGTCCAAGATTTCCCACATTGAGCACCCATTACTACTATATTAGCAGAAATGGTTACTTTTTATTATGATCAGCAAACTTAGAACTTCAATAGGCATGCTTTCCTTCTATGTACATGAAGCAGCAGGTTACTTCTTCTTCTTCTACTACTTTCAATTTACAGATTGTAAATTCCCAACACCACCTAGTATATGCAATCCTAAAATTGGGACGTATAGTTGACCAGTTGGGGAAAATTTTCAACCCCAAAAGAGAAAATTTTGAGATAGAGCAAAGATCAAACCTGTGACAACCAAGCATTGACATCGCTGCGACAGAGAGAAGAACAGACAACCTTAATACGAATCTCCATTGACTGAGGTGGACTCAATTCCACCTCCTCTATCACCATTGGTTCTCCCAGTCTCCATGCCACAGCAGCTGAATGAAATGGATACAGACAAGTAAAATTAAATGGGGTTCATTCAAAACCAGATTCTTGGTAAAGAAAGAAGAAGAAAGTGAAAAAGAAAAGAAAGGGTATTCAAAGTTGCAACCTTTGCAGGTGATGACACCAGGCTCTTTCTTTTGCACTGAATCAGTAAGGGACATTTTGTTGAAATCTTCCTACTTGTACTCAAATCAAACGAAGGAAGAATTTGGACTTTAGCTTTTGTAGAAAGAAGAGTAGATGTACCATATTTGATTTTTATTTTTTCTGGCAAAAATTAAATAGGTAAATCCACTAAATCATATAAAATATTATGTTCTTTAGGGAAAAAAGAAATTATCAACACTTCCACCTAACACTGATTATTTCATCTCCAAAAAGTTGGTGGGTGGGTGGGTACGTAGGTAAAGGCTGTGTTGTTAGGTAGTTTGGGTTGGTTGGTAACAACTATATGGTCCCTCCATGTCTTGGCATCCCTAACTCCAAGTACACTATTTGACTTGAGTCTTGAATTTTTTTTGGATAAAAATTGTCTCACTATGATAATTTTTTTAAAATAAATAGTAAATATAGTAACGATCATAGAGAATACATAGATATTAGTTTACAATTAAGTCATAACTGAGTCAAGTTTTCAGTTTTGGTTCAACAATATTTAACATTTTCATCTCTCATTTCATATGGTGTTCATTTATCTCGAGAAGGCATACGACAAAGTCTCAAGGGATGTTTATGGAGGTGTCTAGAGGTGAAAGGTGTCCTAGTGGCTTATATCAGGCGGATTAAGGACATGTACGATGGAGCCAAAACTCGGTAAGAATGTCGAGACTCAGAGTATTTTCCTGTTGAGATGGGACTCCACCAAGGATCTGTGTTGAGCCCTTTCTTGTTTGCCTTGGTGGTGGATGAGCTGACGCGGTCTATCTAGGAGAAGGAACCATGGTGTATGCTATTTACAGATTACATAGAACTGATTGATGAAACTCGAACTAAAGTTAATGACAGGTTGGAGGCCTGGAGACACACCTTGGAGTCTAAAGGATTCAGATTGAGCAGGATCAAAACTGAATACTTGGAGTGCAAATTCAGTGTTGAGAGGGATGAAGCAAACGTTGATGTGAGGATTGTCACTCAACCTGTCCCCAAGAGGGACAACTTTAAGTATCTGGGGTCCATCATCCAGAATAGTGGCAATATCGACGATGATGTCACACATCGTATTGTGATAGCATGGACTAAATGAGGTTTACCCCTGGAGTATTGTGTGACAAGAAGATACCACCTAAACTCAAAGGTAAGTTTTATAGAATCGTGGTTAGACCATCGTTGCTGTATGAAGTGGAGTGTTGGCCAATTAAAAAGGTACATGTTCAGGAGATGCATGTCGCAAAGATGAGGATGCTGAGATGAATGTGTGGTCACACCAAGAGTGACAAGGTTAGAAATGAGACCATTCGGCAGAAGATTGAGGTGCCCGGTGGCCGAAAAGATGAGGGAAGCGAGACTATTATGGTTGGACATGTGCAGAGAAGAAATATCGATGCTCCTGTTAGGAGGTGTGTGAAGTTGGTTTTGGGAGATACTCGGAGGGGTAGAGATAGACCGAAGAAGTACTTGGGGGAGGTGACTAGACATGATATGTCGAAACTTGATCTCACTGAGGATATGACCTTCAATAGAAAGAAGTGGAGGTCGTGAATAAGAGTAGCAGGCTAATGGTAGGGTTAGGTGCTTCTTTTGTCATGTGTTCGCATTATCTGTCGTATTATGTGTTAGTTTTATCTTATTTACATACTATCATTATTAATCGCTCTTTCCGTTTTCTCCCTTTCCTTTTTGTCATATCTAGTTCTTTCTGCTTACGAATTTTGAGATGAAATTTTCTAGGAAACAGCCTCTCTACTTCTATGGTAGTGGTAAGATCTGCGTACATTATGCCCTCCCCAAACCCCACTTGTGAGATTTTACTGGATATGTTGTTGTTGTTATCTCTCATTATTCAACCAAGCTAAACAAATTCTTTTCTAAAACTTTTTCAAGTTTACAATTCCAATGAAAATAACTGAAAAGAATGAGATGCGAGGGCCTCGTTGTAAGCAATACCTTCAAAACGTCCATCCAATCCAAGAAATCATCACTATTAACTCACTTCTAGTAAAATGAGAATCTATCAATGCCATGTGGCATAACAATTCACAAGTTCATCATCTGAATACAAGAATCATTTTTGCAACAGACAAGCTACGAGAAAAGCTTCCTACCCTTTTGAGAGTAAGAAAATTACCTTCATTTTACACCTTGCTTTCTGAGTTCAAAACCCAGAAATTATGGGTTTTCAAATGGAAATAACTTAATAATGTTACTGTAGAAATGCAGAGCTCCACGATGAGCAATACATCACAAGGCACTAACATGTAACTATAAGTGCTGTACAAGATGCAAAGCAAAGAACCTATAAGGTGGCCTTGCATGAAGCTTTATTATGTCCTGGTTCCTTACACTTGCTGCAAGTTACTGTCCTCTTATCTGGGTCTACAGTTTTGGTTTCTTCTGTTTTTTCCTCTACTGGTGATTCTGGAGGGCAAGGGGGTAGCACATCCACAGTATCTGACTCGCCATCTTCTTCAACTGATGTTCCAATCCCAGGTATTGGGTTAACAGATGCAGAGTATGTATAAAGGTAACTTTCAACCGTGAAGTAACTCGAGCAGTAATCATACACACATTTACCAATAGAGTTGAACACAGCCACCGCATGGCAGCAAGGCAACCCACTTTGTTTCCACTCCAAACACGTGCACTCGCGGTTTTCAATATTCACAACGTGTGTCATCTCATCATGAACTTCAAATAAGACATCAGAAGAAATTAGAACTTTCAGACCATGGGCTTTAGCAGCTTCTTTCTGTATCTTTCTCTCTTTTGATGGAGTAAGTTTGGTGGACCAATTACTTGACTCCAATTTGCGATGATCTATTAGATCACCGAGCATACACATTAAGGCTTCTATCTTTTGCATTATTGTTGATCCTCGAGAATCCTCAATCAACTTGGAGTACAGTTCTGCAACATTTTCTGTGACATAATTATAGTGCTGACCCTTAAAAGACAAACTCGTCCAACACTCGGGCTCAAGCTGGTTCAACCAATCATATGTGTGCGAACAAATCTGTTTAATTTGCTCAGTGGAACTTTTAAAACCACCAAGTCGGACTGCATGAGCTGCAGAGAGGAAAATTTCAGGCAAAACAGCTCTCCCATCACCATGGAATGGACCCTTCATATTTCTCTTGAAGCTTTCCAAAAGATGAAAAATGGAATAGCCATGAGTAGCATTCTCGAACACCTCAAGCACAGAGTTCTTTAAATTCTTCTCTCGATCAGAAATAAAAGTTATAGAATGAGAAGTTGATAATGCAGATTTTAGTTGCTCCAAAAACCAACGCCAACTATCATGATTTTCAATATCTATAACTGCAAAAGCAACCGGAAAGAAACCATCATCTGCATCAATCGCGGTTGCTGTCATAAGAGTCTCCTTGTACTTTGATCTTAGAGAGGTAGCTTCAAGGAAAATAAGGGGTCGGCAACCATGCTTGAAACCATGTATTGAGGCATGAAGTGAGAAAAAGAAGCGTTGTAGTCTTTTTTCATCGTCTAGCACTAGCTTAATAACAGTTCCAGGATTAGTATTTACCACCTGTTCGCAGAACCAAGGCAACCTGTTATATGACTTTGTGTACGAACCTTGAAGTTGCTCCTTGGCATCTTCCATCCCTCGCCACACTTGTGAATATCTCAATTTAATCCCAAAGTCACGCAAAATGCCTTTAGCGATTTCCCTGGGTTTGTCATTTGGAGAATCTCGTAACCTTTCCTTGATAATACTTACCAACCAATTCCTTGTACGATGAGAAGACTTCCAGGATTTGCCTTCACATGTATGCAAATCATTATACTTTCTGATCCTAAATGTTTGAGCATCAGGGACCCTAGATGCATGAATTTTCCAAGAACAACCCTCTATCACACATCTGCCACTTACACGAGTAGCATCATTTTTCTTCAACTTGTAGACAAAGCGATGAGCAACAGCATACTTTTGCAGTGCAGCCCGGAACTCTTTCACACTACTAAAATCCTGACCAACACCAGTAATACCTTCTTTCCAAGTGGCAACTAACTTCTCTGGCAGATCTTCATCGCGCAAAGAAATTGGAGAGGAACTGTCAAAATTATCAGGCAATTGAACACCATCTTCATCCTTCACCATGTCATTTTCCACCATTCCACCAGTTGAACTTCGACTTTTCTTCTTTCGTGATTTCTCCTTAGAATCATTATCGGCCACAACAATGGTTGGACCATTGGCACCAATTTTCAAGGAAGAAGTGCGCCTGCGCTTCTTCACGGTATCAGCAGGGGTAGCATCATAATCAAAGCTAATTGGGCTCTGGGAAGTACTATTAACAGCAGTACGTGAACGTGGAGCATAGTCAGAATCATCCTCAGCAACATGGCCAGAAGAAGGGTTTGATGAAGTGGTGGCCTGACTGGGGATTTCAGCTGACACCTTAATAGCTGGTTCCTGGCAGCTGATATGTACATCAACCAGACAATCACTTTGAATATTTATAGGAGAGGAAGCAGTTGTTTGAACAGTCATTAGCGGGATGGCCGTAGAGGGTGTTGTACTCAGTCCGCCAGAATCAGCACCTACTGCAGGTGTGCCCTGATGATTTACATTCTCAGCCAGTTTTAAGCTAATTGTCCTGCAAGTGTAGTTGATTGCGATACAAAGCAGAATGTCAATTATACATGCACTACCAGTGATGTGCCAGTGACTACCCTATTTGCTTTAGATGTAATATAGAGTGGCTGGCAACAGGCTCGTGTCACCAAATCACGTTTATCAATAAGCAAAACTAATGTATATACATAATTAAATCACGGTAGAGTTAATACCTCTCAGTGTCCATGTTCAATGCATCATGATCAAAACCTTCCTTCCCGCTGACAAAAATCTCAGCTGTAACAGAATTAGCATGAAACTCAACCATTCTTTTGAAGTCCTTCTCACTCCTTAAATTAATAAGAGTTTTCCTATTTCTTGGAAGAAAATACTTAATTGACACTGTCATAAGCTCCAGATTACACATCTCTGCCAATTTTATCTTGAGATCATCAAATGTAGTATCTTGGTTAATATTGACAGCATTTGCCTCTCCTCCATTGTATGACAAGTTACCATCGGCATCATTCACAAATTCACCACCAGACTGACAAATTAAAATAAGCTTTCCCTTCACCATGACATAGATCTTCAAAGGCCAACAGGAAAAAAGGTCAGGAAAAGAAAAACTTGAAAATGAGCCAGTGTCAATATTGCTCTAGTAAAGTTATCTTATTTCATTCAGTATGTGAGATGCCACAAGTGGGGTCCGGGGAAGGTGGTGTGTACACAACCTTAACCCTACCTTGTGAAAATAGAGAGGTTGTTTCCAATAGACACTCGGCTAAAGTATCAAAAAACAAGTATGTAAAGCAAATATAGTAGGGGAAAAGCCATGCTGAAAACAATTAAGAGAGAACAAGTGGAAGCAACAAACAATTAAGAGAGAACAAATGGAAGCAACAAGTAAAATGAAAACTAAAGCAGCGGAAATAACGTGTTATATTAGAACTTTACAAAAAAATATTAGGAAAGTAATAATAACGATACTGATAAGGGAACTAGACAATGCTAGACCACCTACTGACGGACCACTTAAAAACCACAAGAAACTCTTGGTAGGCATTTGGCTGTAGATTCCAAATATTTTTTGCTGTATTTGGAATTTATGAAATTGAAATTGAAGATATAGTTCTGTCTGGTTATACTTTTTGCAAAAAATATTTGAAAAATGTCCATACTTGAATGTACTTAAATACAACTTAACAAGTAAAAAGAGAGTTGGAAAACAGGTGATAAGCTGTTTCCCAAATTTGAAATACAACTTCAAATGAAATTTGGAATTTTCATGGCCATCAAGCGCTCTTGCACCGAAGATGAAGGAGGCTAAGCAATCTACAGAAGGTGTGGAATGTAAAATACATCGGTAAGGGAGCATTCTTCCTTAGAGAAAAGCTTCCACGCGAGCGGTGGTGGACGAAGCGGAAGCGAGAATGTCGGCTTGAGCAATGCAAACATTGATGAGAATTTTTTTATTTCTATTTCAAAAACTCACATATCCAAAAGGTGCAAGTTGCAGAGAAGAGGATGTTGAGATGGATGTGTGGACATACCAGGGGTGATAAAATTAGAAATGAGACCATTCGAGAGAAGTTAAAGTTGGCCTATGTGGCAAACAAGATGAGGGAAGCGAGGCAGCGATGGTTTGGGCATGTGCAGAGAAAAAGTACTAACACTCTTATTAGGAGGTGCAAGAGGTTGGATTTAGGGGTACACGGAGAGGTAAAGGTAGACCAAAAAGTATTGGGAGAGGTGATTAGACAAAACATGGCGAAACTTCATCTAATCAAGGACATAACTTTAGATAGAAAGGAGTGGAGGTCACGTATTAGGATAAAAAGTTAATAGGCTTGTAGGAGTAGGATGACGAGTGGGCTTGTGATATAGTAGGCTAGTAGGATTAGTCGTATCTTTATATCTTATGTTGTTAGTGCTTGGCTTATATTTGTTATTGTATCTATATATTATCATTGGTTTTCCACTTCAATTGGTTTCTTTTTCTCATATCTAATATATTCTACTTTTGGGGCTTCACATTTTTTAGACGAGTGTCTTCCAAAAATAGTCTCTCTATCTCTATGAGGTAGTGGTAAGGTCTGCGCATATTTTACCCTCCTGAGACTCCACTTATGGGATTCCACTGGATATGTTGTTATTGTTGTTAGAGAGAGAATTTTTTTTTGTCATGATTCATGAACTAATGGATTCTCCAATTTTTTTTCATAATTGAAATTAAATGTTGAAATAAATATGTGATATTTCTATAAAGTGCATATTATTGATTTTATTTAATGATAAGGTTATTAATCAACAGAGCAAAATTAAAATTATTAAGATTTGAGATCAATTAAGATGCACTTATTTATTAGTTTCAAATATAGCAAACAAAACTTCATTGGCCTAATTTGAGACCTTATGATAAATTTTGACTCTATTGGACAAACTTATCAAGATAAAGAATAGAAAAGGGCCATTAGATTTATTTGTGACCTCTGAGAAGTTGTATGAGGTGAAAATCTCACGTATAGTTCTATAATAGCGATAAGCGCAGTGATGTTATCAATCAAGTATTATTCTGAAGTTCAAATGAAGTGAAATTATTCCAAGAAAAAAGAGAATAATTTTTTATGGCCAAATTGGTCCTTAATAAGTACTTAATTAAAAATTGAATTTAATGGAAACCTTGAGTGACTCAACCAGTGAAAGCTAAACAGAAATGTTTGCAAATGTTTTGGAGCCCAGGCACGAGGTTTTCTAAGATATTCTAATTATTTTTTCTAGCGTATTATGGTGATTCTCAATTCCTTCTTGAAAACTTCAATAGGATCCCCTTCTTTGGCGATAAGGCTTACCAGTAGATTGACTACTTTCACCAATCCCCGATTCTTCCTTTTCCTTTTTTTTGATAAAAAGGGGAACCCGCAGCCGCTACCCTTTGGGTGCGCATAGAGTAAACCTATGCTCCTATGCAATAGCTCACAAACCACATAGGAGAGATAACTCCCACTAGGCAAGCTCGGTGTGATGAGCTCGACCTAGAAGGCCCCTTGCTTTCGCTGGCAAGGGGTTTCAAACTTGAGACCTCCAACATGGAGGTCTCAAGCCCAAACCACTAAGCCACCCCGAAGGGTCAATCCCTGATTCTTCCTCTCGCATCAATTTGCATCAGATGATGAGCCCCTATAAAAACTCTCTTTTATTGGTATCAAATAGGTAGGCTATCATATTGAATCGAAATTGGCATGCAGGCACTCCTAGTAGAAACTAATTTTAAAAAAAAAAATTACATGCAGATCTGGATGTTTAGTTTTAAGCAAATCTGTAGTGGCATTCCGATAAAAACAGTTGCAAAATCACAATCTTACATTCTTCCAATATTTACTTTACTCCGTATCTAGAGAGATATGCTTCTCACATAACTGCACAGAAGCGTTTAGAGGGGTAACCAAAGTTATGTATGAAGAAAATTCAAATCTTGTGAATAGTGGAAAGTTATGTATGCTTTAATTTTTTAGCTCCTCTAGAGGAACAATATTAGTTTTAAAAAAAGGACAAGCTTACAAAATTATCGCGAGTAGAAGATATCGCAGAATATTTACTCTCCTTTCCTTTTTGTTGATTATGTAATAGAGAATCTAAACTTTTAAAATTTCACTTTCTGCAATATAGAACTTAAAGGAAAAGCAACATCATCATCAAAAACAACAACATACCAAATGTACTCCCACAAGTGGAATCGGGGGGAATGTAGGATGTCCGCAAACATTTCTCTATAAAGACAGATTGTTCCCGGTACACCATTGACACAAATGAAGTGTAATTCAACCACAATTTTACACTTTTTTTTCATTTTCCTTTTAAGTAGATGGAAACTTGAACACGATTCATGATGCAACTACAAGAAAAATAAATTCCAGGCAAGTTTCACTGTATTCACCATTCAGCTGATTAATAAAAACAACTCTTATCATGTCTGGATTGTATAAAACAGGACAAGACTAAAACTCTATCCATACAAATACATAACACAAACAATTCAAAAGCAGAATTCAGCCCCAGCAAGTTGGTTCCCTTCAAGCAGAATCTTCCGACAATGTAAGACAGCAAAACAAAAACAAAAAGAATTGCAAATTTTCTGCAGTTATTTATACAAATGAAGAGATAAGAGAGAGTAAACAGAACACGATAAAGTTACCTGGACCTGTAATTTAGGAGAAAAGAGACGGAAATTGAGTAGAAAGGAAGACGGGACTGAGAAGTGAAAGAAACCCTAGAATTTGGGGTAGTTTTTGGATTACGCCTAAAATAGGAGAGTGCATGGGTAATGGGACAAAACAAAAGACGAGGGGGACTTTCGGATAAAGTATTAATTTGTGGGGCAAAATGTATAAATCGATTAGTTAGCGGGGCAAGATGAAAAATATTAATTAAGTACATGGAGTAAATGTATATTTTCCACTGGAAAAAAAAAGGTCAACCTTCATAATTTAATAATACAATACTCCCTTCATCACTTCTAACTTATTTAAATCATATTGCAAATACATTTTATTCACTTTTGTGTACAAAAAATAAATAAATAAAACATATATAGATGTGTGTGTTAATATTATATTCTTAATATTAACTGTTTATTTTCAAAATTTAAAATTAAATATTAATTAATTTGAATATTATGATAAAATACTTATCTCTCAATAATTATTTTTACGGAGCGTAAAAAATTCATATTAAATAATTAAAAGTGAATAGAAAAAAAACTAATAACATCAATAATACACACTCAGGCTCATTTTAATTTTTTGTTTAGGACAGGGATTTGTGGGAGAAAGGGTTTGATTTGGAGTAGTGAGCTCGGATAGAGGTAGGGTAAAAAAATTAATTTTTTTTTTTTTTGAGAAGGGGGTGGGTTTGGTGGATGGGTCTAGATACGAGGTTTGGATAAGAAAAAATTGTTAAATATTGAGGTCAAAGAAAAGTTTTAGAAGAATACTTTTTCTATTTTTTGAGGAAAAGTTTGAGGAAAATAAGATATTTGACAAATATTTTTCAAAATATTTAAGTCAATCAAACATGAAAAAAGTTAAAAATATATTTCAAAAAACATTTTTCTTCGTACCAAAGACACTCTTACTTTACACTCCTCTGTTCACTTTTTCTATCATATATCACATGTGTTTTAAGAAAGTCAATTTGACTCATTTTCAAAACTAAATTGAATTAGATAAAATTTAACATTTTGATTCTCGTAAAGCAAAATCTTAACAAGTAAAAAGTGAATGTCGATTTGAAAGGAAAAGGGGAAAAGAGAAGGATCAAGAGGCCAAGAAATGTTAAAAGGTGGCTAAGCAAATGGCTTTTACACACACACCCAAGTTAAACTAAAAGAGCAAAGGTCCATGTACATAAAAATGATTTACAAGAAACACAAATACAGCATCCTGTGAAATGAAAATGTTGCAGGAATGAATACGATAAAAGATAAGAGAAATACGTCTTTCACCATTCGAATTAGTTTAAAAACAAACTAGTTGTTATCCGCAACTCATCTTTCACAATATCAAATGACAAGAGAACCATACCATGTATCGATTCCATGTTGTCCTCCTTGTAAACACCATGAGGAGAGCCATGCACCGATAGAAGCACTTCTCCAGTCTTAGGAAGCCTTAGAGTTTTGGGTGTCGTCCCAACAGATAACGGGTTGCTAGTCACCTGTAATTACGAAATACTAAGAATATGGATACTGGCGTATACACTAGTCAATAATGAATGAATTCAACAACGACTGTTTTCAAAAGTTGCTAATGGCTGCTGTCAAAAGTTGTTAAATAACTTTTGAAAATCAGTGAGAATTGTTCACCTGTCAAAGAAAAATTGGCAGTGACATCTCTATATAAAGGGGTAATCTGCTCCTAAGAAAACGTACCAAGAAAACACCAAAAAACCACAAAGACAAGAGTGTTAGAAAAGTGTGAGTTTGAAAGTTTTCTTGTGAGTAATAGAAATTTTTCTCTCAAATTCGTGTTTACCAACACCTTATTGTTCCCTTGGCTTCAACATCAGCTACTTGGCTTCATTTTCAGGGAAATCATCCTTAATGAACAGTAGTCCCAATATTAGTTACTGCTATTTTTCAATGCTTCAAGCTTCTGGGTATACACGTTACATAAACGATTCCATCCAAATGCGTATTAGAAGGTACTGAATGACACATTCATCCATAAATACAGAAATAAAAGATACAGCAAAAAGGTATTTAACTCTGTGAACTGAGGAAGTAATTTGAAGCTACATACACCAGGAGATTGTAGAGTTTCCTGCAGCTCAAACATCTGAGTTTCATATGGGTCCTCCAAAACCTACAAATGTAAAATGATAAACGAGGAATAAGAAGGAAAGAAAGCATTAAAAGAACCCAAGGGAGTCACAAGTTCAAATTCCATTGGAGGCAAAAATACTAAATATCTCCCCTTATATCCAAGCTCTGGTGGACAGAGTTACCTGGTACCTATGTTGGTAGGAAGCAGTAGGTATTCGAAGAATTAGTCGGGTTCACACAAGTGGGCCCGGATACCAAATTATTATTTTGAAAAAAAGAATAAAAGCATTCAAATATATTGCAGCTCAGAAGGTCACACCAGCTGATCCATCAAAGAAAAATAGGGAAGAAACCACAATTGGAAACTTCTACAGGAGATAAGCCGGTGCAAAGGCCACAAATGACTTTAACCTCCCCTCACCTCCACAAGAAAATTGAGAAAAGAAATTTATTAAAAAGAAGGTTTTCAGACGTACCAACTAGTTTTCTTACTTCCACAAGTTAAAAGCTAGAAATTATCAGTCAAATCGAAGAGTGTGTATGCAACCAAAGCAACTTGAAATATGGTATTGCAAGATCAATGGCATGACAATTGACCGCTAAAATTGTTGCAAATAGTAAATGAACAACATTACATACGAATTGCTTGATCTGCATCTTTTCAGCACCAAAGAGAGTAGTTTTAACTGTCAACATTCAGGTAAAGCAAGTGAGAGAATAAACTTGAGCACCATGATAAACTTGATTCAATCATGATAAATTCATGAAAATCCAAAAAACAGGGACAGAAAAGATGAAGCAAAAAATTAGAACGAATATGCCTTTATAGTAGTTTATTGGAAATATATAATTGTGTATATCTGTTGTTAATGTATAATTGAGGTTAGTTAGGTGGTTAGAAGATTAACTAATTAGTTAGTTAGTTAATAAAGTGGGACCCATGT